>QLPI01002905.1:0-10733 GCA_003314275.1 Chroogomphus rutilus | reverse complement strand
CGCCACTACTCTTGGCCTGTAGGACTTGGCCATAGTCCGCCCGACCTTTCGACAACACCCATTGGCAGTACCGAAGTCCGTCAGTATCCGGCGCTTGACAAGAACATGGAACCCCGATTAAGGGTATCCAAACCCCCAGTTCTGCTGCTGGACCACTAGGAACCCCTGCAGTCAGAGCCAAAAGTCCCAGATGATGAGACCTCTAGGCTACAACCCAAGACCAAAGGTCATTAGTAACAGCTTCCCATTCAGGATGGCCACAAGAGATACTTCCCAGCAATTGTGGGTTGGGAATCTGACCCAGTACTACAGAAAGGGTTGGAGGAAGGAGGTTTACCAAGGAAGCCTACACACCCAAGGGGTCATCAATTCCAGTGGCACAAGCCTGCAGTACTGCCAGCTCATCCTCAACAGCTCTTAAATGTCACAAGTTTCTTTCCAAATCCCTCCAGGACTCCACCGTTGCCCCCCCCCCACCACATGAAGGGGGAAATGAGAAAAATCTCCGAAACTTTCCAATGGTTGGGAGTTCATGTCCTCCATTGGGGAAAGGCCTTTTCTAGTTCCAATGGCACCCTTCTTATAGACAACAGGACACCAGTGCTTACCAATCCCTGAATACTCCCAGGAAATACCTAGATAACTCTCACAGTTATGTCCATGTTAATTACCACTCCAACAAGCACAGGACCTCTAGGGCTCAGCCCTAATAGGGGGATACTATTATGGACTGTGCCTCAGACTGACCTAATCAACAGCCATCGCTGTTCCCAGGGAATTTTCTGGCTACAGTCATTCACGAATAGCTCCTTAACTGCCCTCGTTATAGCCTGTGCTCCCAATAAAACTATGTTAGCCCCCACAACCGCCTGCACTTTTTCTGGGACCTTTCCAACCATAAATCTGGGATGACCACTTTCTGTGATTTCATTACATCAACCCAAAGTCCTGCAATCCCAAACCCCCCTATAATTCTGTGTCCAAGGTTCTGCTCCTTTGATAAACAACATGCAGAATCATCGCGTACCTCACTCCCCTGTTCTCCCTTTTCTATTAACCCCTTGTACTCTCTCCTCCCCTTGTTTACCAGCAATAGATAGTACAAGGAGTAGATACATGTATATAACCCCCAGTCGACTGGACTATTTGCCAGTATGAATATTGACTTAATCTGTATCTTAGTTTCTGATTCAGTTCCGGTAAACTTCTGACTGTCCAAAATTAGAGACAGATGATTGAGGAGGGTGCAACACATAAGTTGAAGCCAAGTCCCTCTGATCTTGAACACTCGAACGACTGGCCATACTAATCAGTCCGCAACCAACCCTAAGTCCCTGGTGCTTCCTGTCCTTCTGTCTACCCATCCGTGAACCCATGACCCCAACCCTCTCCATCCTTGGAACCTCAACCCCCTTTATGGAAACCCCTTGTAACCTCTGGAAAATTCTTTGGAAGTATTTAGTTAAATGCCTGACACGTGGACTTAACACCTTCCCACAATTCCATCTCGATGACCCGAAGCTCTACAATCCCAAATTCCTGTAACAATCCACAGCTACAGTTCCACCCCCATGGCAGGCATCTCAAAGGATCACCACGTACCTAGATCCATTGTTCCTCATCTTCTATTTTACCCCTTGTATTTCCTCCCCCCTTGTCTTCAGGCCAGACAGTAGATAATACAAGAAGTAGCTACATGTATATAACCCCCAGTCGACTGGATTATTTGCTAGTATGAATATTGACTTAATTTGCATCCTAAGTTCCCACTTAGTTCCAACCCATCCTGACTTAGTCTCTCACATATTTCCAACCTTCCAAAATTAGGGACAGATGATCGAGGAGGGCACAATACATAAGTTGAAGCCAAGTCCCTGTCAAGCTTCGGGTACTGACAGACTTTGGTACTGCCAAGGGGTGCTGTCGAAAGGTCAGGCAGACTATGGCCAAGTCCTAGAGGCCAAGAGTAGTGGCGTTGGCTTCAACATACTGGTGCGTTGCACCCTACTTGCCATGCGTGCCACCGATTTGCAACAGACAGGTACTCGGGAGGATGCTGGTGATGCAGGCCCGAGTTGAGGACTTTAACAGAGGGGAAGAAGGTAGAAGGGCCTAAGCCTAGTCAATACCCAGAATGAGGAAATATGTACATGCATGTCCTACTTATATAGGTTAAGAAGCAACATGTGGAATAAGGGATGTGAGACAACAAGGTATGCAGAGCATATAGCTATTGTCCACAATGAGTAAAATTCGAATGAAGGAATGCAAACGGGCATAGAACAATAAAGGATAGGATCATAGAAATGTGGCCAAGGATAGGACAATAGGGAGTGGCCAAGTATAAAACAATGGGGTCATGACCAAGGATAATACAAGGACAGGAAGTCCCAAGGTGAGATGGACCGAAGGGTGAGGACAAGGAGTGTGGATGGTGATGTACTGAGCCGAGACTGGCGTACCAAGTGTTATGCATGTGGTGTGGACACTTGGTCATGGATATAGGATGGTTGCTCGGTCGGTACTGCCAAATAAACAGGTCTCAGTACGTGTACTTGACAGTCCCTCTGACTTCGAACACCTGAACGACTAGTCACACCAATCAGATACTGCACCCAACCCCCACCCTAAGTCCCTGGTACTTCTTGTCTGCTTTCCATCCTTTCCATTCCCATCCCTGATCTCTCAACCTTTGACCCCCTATGTCCTTGGAATCTCGACCCCCTTCATGGAACCCTTCGGAAACCTATGGAATCCTTCATGTAGTATTATATTAAGTGCCTGACATGCAGATTTAACAACCCTAGAGAATGATGACTAGCCAGACATGAGTAAGGATATAACCTGGAATGTAGATTGAGATATGGGTCTCACCTCAGTTATGTAGTTGTAAATCAACTAAGTGAGAGGAGACTGAACTAACTATAAATACTATATGAGTGTGGCCTAATGACATTAGGAATAATAGATGTGGAATGGGTGCACTCAATAGTTCCCATAGTTCAAAAATTAGCTGAAGCAACACTCTATTCTAAACCTCACTGAAGTTATAACCCCACTGAGTCTATGCAAGACCCTGTGTTATTAACAATATTCTATGGTATCTATCAACTATACGCAACTTGAAACAGACATATTGGCAAAAATGATTTGGCTGAACTCATCTTTTACATCAACCCAGATTGGGCAGTTGATCCCAACATCTACCAATTGACCACAGGCCTACACTTGGATTCTCAGCCCAGGTTCAATTGCTTGGGAAATGCAAAAAAAAAAAAAAAAAAAAAAACAGTACACAGTTGATTTCTCCCTAACCAAAGCAGAATATATGGCCCCCACTGAGTGCACCAAACATGTGTTGAAAGTGGAATAAGTCAACATTTCCTATCGTTCTTTATACCACTATATTTAACTTCTTCATATCATCGGTACACAGTCCCCATCCCTATAAGGGATTTTTTCATCACTCAGTCGTTTACCCACATCGACTGAGGTGAGATCTACTTCGTTCTCATTTATTCCGATGACTTACATACCATGTATCGTACAGCTAATCCTGTACAGGTAGATACTAATCTCAGTCGTTTACCCACGTCGACTTAGATGAGCCTGTACAGACTACAACAACATGCTGAGTGGACAGTGCCCTACTCTATCAACTGGATTTTAAAGTTCACCCACCCATTGATGTCTACAATGACTTCGTTGTTGATGCATGCTCCATTGCTGCAAACAGTATTTACCACAAACATACAAAAAAACATTGGCATCTGCTACCACCACATACATAATGTCATAAATAGTAGTACTATCAACATTGAAGCAGTCTCCACATAAGTCAACACCGCCGACCCCCCCATGAAGTCACTATATAATTGGCAGGCCATCTGCACACTTTTCAGCAGATCAATCTCAGTCCCCTAAATTCTATTGACTCTGCTTTTCTGATACTCATGCGCTCTTTCTAGGTATTTAGGTTACTGTACCACGTGCTCAAATCTTCATCAACTGATAGCGCCAAATTTAAACACGCAGTTCATAACAACGCCAACGACCAGCACATGATCATTTTTTTTATTTTGTTTTGGTTCCAAGAAGTCATCCAGAATTCATTTCGCTGAATACTGGAATCACCTCTCTCTTCTCTCTCCCCCCCTCTCTCTAAGCGCACACAAATCATAATCAGGGTGAAAGTTGAGAAGCTGATTTCCGCCCGTGCTGCGGCTAAGACTCATCACTCATATTGACGTCAACCTGCATGACAATGATAACAACGATCATGAGCTGATGTGACCAAGTTTTCAATGTTCGATGATTGACCATATTCAACTAATCAACGGCCCTGCAGGACCGGCCTAGTACAGTAAAGTTTCTTCCCTTTGTATTCTCTAATGCAGTAAGGTTCCATCCCTTTGTGTTCTCTCTGTTGTTTGTTTGTTTTCCTTAAAGGGGTTATCCTCTACCTTACACCAAAAGTCATGTCACACTACCATCAACGAATATATCATACTAATCACGTCTCGAATCCGATGAGGGATGCGGCATACGTAATAAGAATACATTAGTGCATTTTCGTGGAATCATTTTGTCAGTGTCAGTGCAAGTTGAACTGTATACTTGCGTAGCTAGATTTTCACACGGCCCCTTGTCCAGAAACTAGGCCCAATGATCAGCGATGATTTTGTAATTCCTTCCATTCAACGTAAACAATGACAGCTTCAAAGCCCTCGATCTTCATCTTAAGTCCCTTTGGTACTGTAATAATAGGACCAACAGTAACAGCCAGGACAATCCCTGGCTATATTCTAACAACATATTCACTATGAATCAATGCTGTAAAACGAGTGAGTCCAATAAAGATGACATCCAGTGTCCACATAAACTCGCCACAATAAAATGGCTGCAAAGTCCAACTCCACGAGAAAAGATACAACCCCTAGAAGTGTCATGCAATATTCGGATGTTCAAGGAAAACCAATTTTTGACGCCTGAATGTGAACTAGGAGACAAAAGCTCTAGAACCACCTTTTCCATGTCTTGGACTGTGATCTGGTCAGTGGCCTCTATCATCCCTCCTGGTGGCTGATTGTACTCTCCAAGCTTCCTCTTCAGATAACTCCACAGATGCTCAATTGGACTATGATCTGGAGACTGTGCTGGCCATGAAAGAACCTCAAAATGGTTGTTTGCAAACCATTCCTTGGCCTTTTTGCAGGTATGATTTGGATCATTATCCTGTTGAAAAATAATGTCAGCAGAAGTTTTACTGTAGTGCTCCAGACTGGACTGAAGATCCTCCTCCAAAATCTACACATAGAGAACCCCATCCATCCTTCCATCAATCTTGACAGCATATCCTGGCCCATCCCATGTCGTACAGCCCCAAACCATCACAGAACCTCTACCAAATTTTAATGTTTCCTCAACCAGCATATTACTCAGCCCCTCTCCTGCCTTCTTCTTGAATTAGATACCTGGTCTGGGAAGCTTACCTTTTGAAAGTCATCGGTGCTTGCTGCAACGTACACACCGAAAGTCGCAGGATCCATGGAAGAACCGTCCTCAGAGCCACTGAACCCTGCGTCCTCCAGTGCCTCATGAGCCACATGAAGAAGAAGTTTCAGCTGCACATCCATGCAGGCGCTGTCGCGTGGCGCCAAAATAGGCTTCATCTAGCCCGGGAGTCTCGTCAAGGAGGTTGGCATGCAAGGTTGTCTTTCCGTCTGGAAAGGTGGAGAACATGGCCCTGAAATCCTCCGGATCAAACCTGCGCAAAAAAATTGGATCGGTGGCGAGGCACCTATGGAAAGATTTGCGCTGGATGACAGCGTCCCAGAGGGATGCAAGACTATCAATGCTTCCAGGAGCCCGCATTCCAACGCCAACAATTGCTACGGGTTCGAATTTAAATGTGGGGGGTGATTTTGTTGAAGGGGAAGACGCAATGTCTTCCATGGGGAGGGTAATGGACATTGTCGGGGTGAACGGATTGTAGACAGTTCAAATAACAAGTCCCCGCACGGAATGCAGTCAAACAGTGATCAGTAAGTTATCACCATTGTTTTTTGGGTTCTTGAGTGTTTCAGAGTCTTAACAAGTCATCAGACGGGCACTTGTGAAATCTCAATTGATACGATGCTAGGAAAGTGGAGAAGAAACTCACGGTGATAGATGTCTACAATCAGCCGATACATATCACCGCTCACACATTTAAATCTTCCGCCCTGTTTGTCATCCATATTGAATCCAATAAACGCCAGACCCACCGGATGACTTCATGCAGCGATATAATCATAATAGAGACACGGGCGGCAACTTCCCAAATTGATTCCTCAATTTGAAACCACTGTGGTGAAATTGCATAAGGTGCAGGGAAGGGCTCTGACTGAAATCATTTGAATTGACCCTTTCCGAATTTCTGAGAAGACTGAACGCGTTCATGATCCTGTACTGTATCGCGATTCCCACCTAGGACATACGTGTGGAGCTTGCAATAAACCAAATCAGAATAAAGGAGCGAGGAATTGTACCGTGTATCTTCTTCTGCCAGAGATGGTCCGTCTTTGGAGGAATGGTATTCAAATGACCTTGAATCCGATTGGTCAATTCTATCTTTGCTGTTTGGCTGTGTATCGTTACTCATCGTGTCGGCGCTTATTAACATTTCGGTAACCGAAAGTTGCGATCCGAAAGTAGATGAGATCAGAAATGTTCACTATGTAACCTCCGTCCGTTCAAATTGTCGTTACTGTAACTTCACCCTCGAGCTCAAGCCCCATGTCCGCACCGTCGCCACTCCGTCAACTTTCTCAACTCATTTCCCAGTATGTCGACCAGATAGAAGAACGGTTTGCAGAGTCTGGACTTGAATACCCCAACCTCGACGCCCCCATCAACCACACGTCAGAGGAAGAGTCTCTAGCACACTCTTCCGAAGTCGCCAACGCCGCCCAGCTTGTGGTTTCTGCGTGCGGTCATCTCGCTGCAATCCTGAGGCCGCCAGCTTTGTCATTATACGATGCCACCGGCGGTGTGAGTCTCGCTATGACAAACTGGCCGTATTGTGTCCAATATATGACATTCTGATTCACAGTACCATATCGCTGCTGCTATAAGAGTAGTTCGCCAAGGCAACATAGTAGAAATATTGCGAGAATATGGTCACAAGGTAATTGGTTCTTCCTACCTGCTCTCAATGTTAAATTGCCCATATCGGACAGGGCGCGCATGTGAAACAGATTTCTAAAAAAACTGGTCTGCCACCTGTTAAAATTTGTAAGTTATTCTTCAAATGTTGACACGGTTGGAAGCTCATTACTTTTCACCAAAGCACGTGTGCTACGTTTGCTTGCTACACATCACATTTTCCGAGAACTGTCCCCCGATGTGTTTGCCAACAATAAACTGTCCTCGATGATGGAAATTGAGAAACCCTTCGATGCCATCAAGGGAAAGTAGGTGTTTTTCAATCAACTTTTTTTCTTTCTTTTAGGAACGAAATTGGCACAATGAACATTCATTGGCACGTCGTTATTCTCAACTCATTCTACCTCTGATTGTCCTTCTGGCGCTAACCTTTGATTCAAGCCCTCTAGATAAACACTTGGGAACTTCTGGAGTGGCAGCTCTCATGGAGTTTCTGTGAATTTCCCCACTCGTTGTGATTTGTCCGAATTCTGACTCTCCTCGTAAATTATCCACCAGTTCAGAAGAAATGTTCAAAGGCTCCTGGTTCATACCAGAGACACTGTTCGACCCAATCGCTGGCCATTCAGATGCCACCGAAGATGCCCCTTTGGCAGTGAGTCAATATGCGACTTTTGTCTATTTCCTCCCTTCATTCCCCACTGGCAGCGTGCCTTTAATTTCAAAGGCACAATGTACGAATGGTTAGAACGGCCTGAAAATAAGTTCCGTTTCCATCGCTTTAGCATGGCTATGGAAGGTGTTGCCAAGCTGGACCCCCCAGGCGCAATGTTTAATGGTGAGAGGATATAACGTCCCGTTTGGTCTTATGTCCCTGAAACGTATTTTGCCCACCAAACTTACTCTTTCTTGAATCGACTAGGATTCGACTGGTCTCAATTAGAGCCGCAAAGTGTTGTGGTCGATGTGGGCGGTGGGATTGGCTCGGCTACGATGGAGATCGCCAAGAAGTATCCTAAATTAAACTACATCGTGCAAGATAGACCGGTTGTGATGGAACATGCAATCGAGGTGAATATTGTCGAAATGCACCTTGAAATATTCATCTGAAAAACGTGATCCAAACCCATCAGTACTGGACTCGCGAACTGCCTAATATGTACGAGAATGGATCTGTGAAACTTCAAGGTCAGTCAATGGTCCGCCTATCTGATATCTGTTGTTCTGACTCTTCGGTGTGATTGCCTCAGTGCATGATTTTTTCAGCCCTCAACCGATCAAAAACGCGACGGTGTTTTTGTTGCGCATGATTGTGCACAATTATGGATACGAAAGGGCAAAAATGATTCTCAAGCATCTTCGAGAAGCAGCGCTTCCGACGACGAAGCTGGTCATTATAGACATAGTAACTCAACCATTATCAGTGCTCATAACACCACACAATGCTCATTCGCACTCACCTTTACGTTTCACTTTAGATCGTTCCCTATACATGTCTCAACGATAACGTGACCCTTGGGAAGACCATTCCAGGCGCAGAGCAAACACTGCCTCCTCCTCCCCTCCTACACAGCTTAGGCAAAGCGAACACGGTTCCATATCTTGCAGACTTTCAGGTAAATATTTTTTTCCTATGTTATTATTATTTTTTCCTTACCATTTCACTCGCCGTGTACAGATGTATGTGGTACTAAATGCGGAGGAGCGGACGCTGGGATCACTGATGGATGTTACGAGGGATTCAGGCTGGCAGATTGAAAGGATTTTCACGATACCAGGGTCGTCGTATAAACAGATTGTAGCTGTTCCAGTGAAATGATAGATTGACGCTGCGTTTGTATCACCGGGGGATGTTGCACCTAACCGGTGGGAATTCTCGCCGCAGTGCGCTTGCTTGCTGTTCGCGGTGATGGGATACTCACTCCCTGGCGGAGCCGACCCATCAAGAGACTTCTTTGGCTACCATTTATGTTTGTTGAAATATATAGAGGAAATTTCAGACAAGTGGCTAATATCAGGTCCAAAGTCCTATTTCAGACTCCCCCCAACTCCGAGGTTAAGAGACCAAGGTCCAAAGGACGACTGAGCCGGAAACCGGAACAAGCCTAGCACAAGTAACTGGGCTCTGGAATAGGTGCCAGAGGCACGGACTTAATACCAAAAGACTGGCTCTATTGATTCCAGTGAACAGATTTGTAAGCTGGCACACAGACCATTTACATAAAGGGTATATAAGAGAAGGCTCACTGGTAGTGGAATCCTTAGACTTTCCTCTTTGGATTTCCCCTACCTAGGTAAGAGCCCTACATGTAATTAGATAATTATATATAAACTTTGGATTTCCCCTACCTAGCTCCCCCTGAGACATATCCAGAGGTTGCCAGAGGGTTTCCTTAACAGCATGAAAGTCTCTCCAATAAGGACTGGGAGCTGTGCTGCAGCACAGTATTAGGTAGTTTTGGACTCAATGGAAGTGACTCAGAGAGTACCAACACCTGGATGTAACTGACACCAGACTCCCCCTCCTCTATAGCCATAGCCATGGATATCCCCACTAGTCTCACCTCTGGCATGCATGCTGAGGAATGATTGCAGAGGTTAGAGCAAGAATTGGTGGAAAACCGAATGGTGAATGCCACAATAAGCAAAGCCCTTAGGGCAATCATGGCCAAACTAAACGACCCCATGCACCGGGGGTTAAGCCCTGAAGATCTAGAGGATGACCTGACACCGAGCACATGATTTTCAGACCCTTGGAGCATCACCATCTTGCAAGATAACTCAAGAGTCCAGCCTGCATCTACATCCAACTTCAATGGAGATAGAGAAAAGGGAAGGGCCTTCCTCCACTTCTGTAACATCTACTTTATAATATACAGAGATCAGTTCTTAACAGCCAGGCTCAGATACACTGGGCTCTCTCCTACTTCAAGTCCAACAGAGTGGCCCACTTCCCGAAAAAAATACTCCGAAGTGAGAGAAACAGACATCCCCACTACTTGGACTGGAGAGCCTTTGAATCGGACTTCATATGGAATTTCTGCCCAAAGAATGAACAGCTCGCTACCCTCACACAGCTAGAAGGAACGAGCTGGTACCAAGGCAGAGACTCCATAAAAGAATATGTAGACCAATTCATGGAGCTGGTAGACCTTGTGGAATACCACGATGAGAAGATGATTGTAATCATGTTCTGCCAAGGCCTCAAACCAGGGATATAGACAAAAATCACCCTCTTAGGAAGTGGAATGCCAAACTTTGACAATCCCGAGGGATGGTACAAGGTGGCACAAATGGTTGCCTGGGGCCAAGAAGCCAATGAAGCATTTACAGAGGCCTACTGAAGCCAACTTCAGACTTCTACCTGATTAACTGGCATGCCCTCCAAACCGGTTTTGGGAATCCTGAGAATGCCAGTGTTACCCTCTCAATTCCCAGAACTACCCCGACACACCCCAGCACCCTGACCAGTTGCACTAAATGAGGCTCCAACCCCAATGGAGGTAGACTGGACCTGAGCTAAAAGTGTTGTGACGAAATATTATTGAGTGGCATTGTGCACATTTCCTACACTAAAGCTATAATAT
>QLPI01002903.1:0-19418 GCA_003314275.1 Chroogomphus rutilus | reverse complement strand
GTCTCCACTCGATGGTTTCTGGATGTTTTAGCCTCAGAGTTGATCGGAGTTTGAAATGGTACTTCGGACTTGGATCAGGCTTTGGAGAAGGTCGTCCCCTGACAAGTTCCTTGATACAGATTTCAGTCAAGCTCAATTTTAGCTCAAAATCTTGTAGATTACATTTTCAAAAAAAATAAAATATTACAGCTAAGAAGTGTCTTGAGAACATTTTTGCTGTATATTATAGGGGTGAAAAAGCATTTGTTGTGGCAGAGTAAATTATTTTGTGGAACAGGTCAAAATGTCACAGGTATAGGTCCTTGATACAAGCATGACACCTAATCCTCCATGCGTGGAATTTGCGGCCCATTGTGATTAGTCATCCATTTCTTTGTATTACTAGTGTGTTGCATGTCACACTTTGGTAGCCCCAATATCTTTGTGGTCAGATTAAGGTCAATTTAGGTCAAATCCCACTTGGAGTTTATGTAATTAGCAATAGGAGATGCATAGCTTCCCTAATGTGAACACTCTATGACAAAATCTCTCAGAAAAGTTGAGCAATCACTGATTTAAGATTGTATGTTATCAAAATTGAGAAATTTTAGATGAAAATAAATTCCTCCTGAATGCAATTCTTCTCCCTCCCTTGTGTGGGTTGGCTTAAATATTGCTTATATATAGTAGATTCTTTGTGCAAAACCCTGTATTACTGGAATGAGAATTGACCTTGGAAAATCATTTTGTATCAAGGAGGTATCCTGTATCAAGGAGGTCTACTATACTGTACTCGTCGTACAGCAAGGCTGGGTCACAGTTGGGTTTCCAACACTATATAATATTATACATCACTACATATTATATTTGACTTGTGGGAGAACCACAAACATATAAACCGACACTTTGGTGCCCAGGCCGGTTTCCCAGCACAACGCCTAAGTGTAGAGTAAACCTAGGACTGAGCTCCCAGTAGAATTGCCATAGGGCAATACTTTCCCTATAGATAAATTTAGATAAATTCACAGTAAATCTATAGGGATATTCCCCTAATTGTCCAACTGAGTCTCTGATATAATAGTGTGGGAAAACCCTAGGAAACCCTATTTGCCATCCCCAACTACAGATTAAGAGTCTCAACGCTTCTACATGAATAATCTACTTGACATGGTCAGGCCTGGTACGAGTTCCTCCATGTCCGGGACGGCTTCTCAACCATCGCAACCAATTTTGAATAATACTAGTGCTCCCATTGTCGATTTTTACAAAAGCCTCTCAACATGTTCTTCAAGACATTCTTCTTTCCCCTCTCTTTCAACATCTCTCCACTTATCCCTCAAACTCTGGATAGCCAGCAGAGAAACACTGGGACACAGGGAATGAACTGCAAATTCCCATTTGCTCCCTCTCAACAACACCTACCAGCCAACATGTTACAGAGGGCCTGCTCAACCCCCCCTTGATTATTGAGGTATATACCAATGATGACACCCTCTCATTCTCTGTTGAAACTCTTCCTTTTGTTGATGCCCAGTCTTTAAATGCTGTCCTCAATCCTTTGTGGGTGCCTTCTCCTGTTGGAGTACACCACCTCTGCCGTCTCTCTTCAATGAACTCTGTACTTACCTCGTTGCTGCTGCCACCCCCACAACCAACATTTCCATCTGGGATGGTTGTCTTGGAATGGTTAAGCATGTTAACATTGTTACTTCTCTCGTACCTTACTGCTCAAGTTTCTACACTCGATACTCCCCTGCCCAGGTGCTGCACAGCTCATCTCAGATGTAAGTTATTTTTCAAACACGGGTAGAGTGCTGAATGTCAAATGGGGTGAGCTAGAAAGATGGAAGGATATTTTAATAGAGGAAAATCCAAGGAGAAAGGCATCAGTGGGGAGGAAGTGTTCAATACACTGTCAGGCTTCGGGAATTCTGTCAAGCTGTCAAGCTTCGGTAATGCCAAAGCTGTGGATGGGTAACAGCCAAGCCCTGCAGGCCAGAAGTAGTGGCTTTGGCTTCAACATACTTGTGCATTACGCCCTACTTGCTGTGCGTGCCACCAATTTGGGACAGAGAAAGTGCTCGGGGGGTGTCGAAGTGCTGGCCCGAGTGGAGGACTTTACAGAGGAGGAGACAAGGGGCCTAAGCCTAGTCAATACCCAGAATGAGGAAATATATACATGCATGCCCTACTTATATGGGTTTAAGAAGCGACATGTGGAATAAGGAATGTGGGACAATAAGGTATGCAGAGCATGTGGGTATTGTCCACAATGAGTAAAATTAGAATGAAGGAATGCAAACGGGAATAGAACAATAAAAAATAGAATAATAGAAATGTTGCCAAGGATAGGACAATAGGGAGTGCCCGACTATAAAACAATAGTGGTGGCCAAGGATAAAACAAGGACAGGAAGTCCCAAGGTGAGACGGATCGAGGAATGAGGAGTAAGCATGGTAGGATTAATGGATGGTGAATGGCATAGAGTACGTGAGGGGTAAGGACAAGGAATGTGGGTGGTGGATGTGCCAAGCCGAGACTGGTGTACCAAGTGACATGCATGTGGTGAGGACACTTGTATGTGGATGTAGGATGACTGCTCGGTTGGCACTGCCGAATTACCGGGATCTTGGTACGTATACTTGACATACATACACTCACCAAGCTTAGAAGATGAACATAGTAAATTAAGTCTTCAAGGTTTCTGGTTGATCATTAGGGCCTTAAAATCCTGAACTTGACAGTCACTGGTTGCTTCTGGAACTGGGTTATTTTTTCATTGAGCAGGTCTCTTGAAAATTTTCATGAACAAAGAAAAATGAGATGGACGTAGATTCTATGAGCTGCTCAGCAGCAAACTGGGTTGTAATATCAGTATGGTATGACAGCAGCAGTCATAATTTACCTTGCATGACTGGCTTTGTTGTATTTGTGCCAAGACCACCATTTGAAACAAACTATGAGTAGCATGATACAAGTGTACTGATCCACAGGCTATGAATGTCTCCAAGTAAGTGACTAATGCCTGTGAATCCATGGCCAAGGCATTGCTTGGCTCAGGGCAAGATGTTTGGGCCATAACAACACTCCAGACAGGTGTCAAAGATTAGAATTGTGTTTAATATTATATTAGTAAACTCACAATCAGCAACTTGATCTATGCATTTGTATTCACTCCTGCTTTCTCATGTTCTGGTGCTAGCATCGCAGCAGACCTTGGCAACTCAATACCTTTGTGTCTTCTGTTGACCCAACCTTCCCCCACCGCCAAGGAGTGTAATGTGGGAGGTCGTTCCCTCCAATCCATGGTCCACGTCTTGGTCAAGGGGAATAAACCAAGACTGGAAATAAATCACTATGAGTGAGAATGCTTGCTGATTCACCAGGTAGACTCCAAACAAATTCGTTCTGCTGCAGGTTCACAGGGTGATATAAATATATCGAGCCACCAATGGCATGTGTATTAATCATATTCAACCTTTGTGTCCATCTGGCAGATGGCACAGTATTCAAGAGCTTTAGGCATTTAATGGCGAGTATTTGATGATCTCTTGGATAATCTATGCTGTGCTTTGCAGGGTTGGGGTGTCAAGACCTTGATACCGAGCTCCGGTACACTCGGTAATACCGACCGACCACCCGTCCTCCACCCATATTATTCTCACTATCACATGGGCTCGGCTCGGTACATCTGGTACACTGTCTAGGCTTCTTCTTCTATCCTATCTGTCTCGTCTTTCACTATCCTTCCATCCCTTCACCCGTTCCCCCTGAACAACATGACGGCCACTCATTATCCTGGCCACTGCCTATTGTTTTATCTTCGGTCGTCCTCTATTGTTCTATTCTCGCCCACCACTTCATTATCTTATTCTCAGCCATACTCCATTATTCTAATCCCGCTTACATTCCTTATTCTATTTCTGATCACTGTGGACAATGCCTCCATGTGGTTTTTCATATCTTATTGTTTTCCATTCCTTACGCCACCCTTTTCCACATCTTGCTTCTTAACCTATATAAGTAGCGGGATGTATGTAGATAGTTCCTCACTCAGAATATCAAATCGGTTCGCACCCCTTTGCCCGTCTTCCCCATCTAAAGTCCTTCGTTCAAGCCGACGCCCTCGGTGTTGTGACGAAATATTATTGAGTGGCATTGTACACATTTCCTACACTAAAGCTATAATATCTCCCCCAATCACTCCCAGATCAATGTGCAACTCTGCACCAAAGTTCTATACATCATGAAGAACCTGTACGAATATTTACAGGAATTTAGGGAAATATTTTGTGTAATTCTATGTACCCAGCCTCATACCTAGCTAGCCCCATGGTCCGGAAGAGCAGTTATTGAATGAGATACAGAAGGGGAAGCAGGGAAACGAATAGGAGGACATACAGGGGATATAGGGGAATGCACTCACATGCAGAGGAACGAGAGATGGTGAATCCGGGGCGCATATATGCTGCCACCGAGGACAGCTGACAGAAAGACAGGAGGGGAGGACATGGGACATGGCTCAGGAAGGAGATATTTGTTGCGCACAAGAAGGGAACAAAGGGAGAAGTCATTATATTCAAATGGCACCACTGACAGGTGTCATATCTCTATGAAGATTCCATCGGGGCAGTCCACAATGGGCCGGCCCTGCATATGCTCCACAGTTTTCACTAACTACGGATCATAGTTACATCACGGGATATATTTGTATAAAGCTACTGTAGTTACAAGGAATTAAAAGAGAGAAGACAACAATATTTTCATCCCCCATTACTAGCCACTAGGTTATACTTGAAATTCATCACTCGCGCTGAACCGAAGGTTAAGCGCCGAGTGCTCACCTACCCATTTAGGATTAGAATACTTGCTACTCGTCGTACAACAATTCCAGGATACAGTTGGGTTCTCCATATTATATATTATTATACTACACCACTACCCATTACATTTCACTTGTGGGAGAACTACAATTCGCTCAACCGGCGTTTTGGCGCCCAGACCGGTTCCCCGGAACGGCGCCTAAGTGGAGGTGAAACCCGGGACTTAGCCTAGGGTAGATCATCAATAGCACAAGACTTTCTCTATCAATAAATAGAATAAAAATCGTAGTAAAATCCAGGGACTCATTATCCTATTTGTAGTGTCGACTCTCCGATATTCTAGCGCGGGAAACCCCAGAAAAACCTAGTTTACCACTCCAAACAACACTCGGCACCCTCACGAGACTTCTTACTGTCCAAATTAGTGGTGCACATGGAACAGCAGGGCGCAACACACGAGCACGTTGAAGCCTAGCCACTCCAAAACGGTTTGCAGGACTTAACCGATATTTCGGCATTACCGAATCCTAACATGGGGATCCACCATAAATTCATCAAATGAGGTATGAATAATGTTAACATGATTGTGCTCAGTGGGCCGAAAATGGGAGAGCAAATTAAATAGAAATAGATCATGTCTAGACAAGGAGGCCATACTGGCCATGGAGTGCAAATTTTGAAGGAGGGCTGCAGTCACAGGCATATTGTGTCTTGCTGACCTCTCCTCCTTGCTGAGTGGATCGTGGAAGGCCTTTTTCCTGGTAAGGAGAGGAGCCGGCCTGGCGAGCATATCAAATGTGTCAGCCACATTCTGGGACCCACGTCCATATGGCAGATATACCGCACCGAATTTTATTTGAATAATCCACTCAACTGTTCAAAACTCATGAACTGAGTTCAGTTGGCCATGGAGTGCTGAACCGAATATATCCGTGCCTGTTCTCAATCTCTAACATTGTTTAATGTCAAATGAGTCAAGTATGAGAACAGCCTTGAGGTTGCTAGAGTAATCAGGAAATTTAGGAGAACAATAATATCTTTTCAGCATTATATGATTTATTGGAAAGAAAATTAGGACTGGACATGATTAAGATCTAAAATAACAACCTGGCCTGAAGGATATCCAAAACATGCTTTGGATTTAGAGAATGAATATCTGAAAAATCCACGAAAGTCAGGGGGGAAATAGCAAGGTGCAAACGGAAGATCTGCAAGAATCCAGTCGTTATGGAAAGATAGGGACACAAGATGCTCCTCTGGGGGAACGAGTTGAAATGCACCTGGGAAGATGTGGGTAACTCGGCTTCCGTCTGGCAATGTGATGGATGCGGATTCGGCCAATGGAGTAGATTCACCGGTGATGAAATTCCAGATATGCACAGAAGATAATGAACCCAACGCGACTCGCGTTCCACCAAACAAGAAAGCAACGGATCTCACATCAGGGGTATCTCCTTCGAGTGTATGCTCTGCTATCCCGGTAGTCGTATTCCATATCCGGACTGAGCCGTCTTCCGAACCAGACACAAGATGTGCACCATCAGCCGAGAAAGCAACACACAGCACGGGATCTGAGTGTCCCTTGAGTATGTGCTTCACCTTCCCTGTCGTGGCATTCCAAATCCGGACAGAGTTGTCCCTCGAACCAGAAACAACACTTGTCCCATCAGGTGAAAATGCAACGCACCACAGCCAATGCGAATGGCCCTTCAGTGTGTGCTTTAACTTGCCCGTAGCCACACTCCATATCCGCACCAACTTGTCGTCCGAACAAGACGCGATTCGCTTCCCATCAGGAGAGAAGGCCACACATATCACATCACCCGCATGACCCTCGAGAACACGCTCTATCTCTCCAGTGCTTGAATTCCAGACCCGAATTGAGTTGTCTGCTGACCCAGAAACGACCCATGCGCCATCAGGCGAGAATGCGACTGACCACACCCTACGGGAATGTCCCGTCAGTCGGCGGTTTCTCTTGCCCGGAATCACATGCAAAATATGAGATAGCTTGGACGAGATCCGTGATCTTTCACGTGAGACTGTGCCTGATCCGCGGTCTTTCTTTAATTCGCTCACATTCCAAATCCGGACAGAGCAATCCCCCGACCCAGAGACGATCCGTGTCCCGTCACAAGAGAATCCAACAGACCGGACTTCGCTCGCATGTCCTTTAAGCACGTGGTCTATTCTTCCCGTCCCGGCATTCCAGATGCAAATCGAAGAGTCAGTCAAGCCAGCCGCGATTCGTGTGCCCTCAGGCGAGAAGGCAACAGACCATGCTACACTCGGGTGACCCTCCAGTATGTGCTCCATCTCCCCGCTGGTAGCATTCCACATGCGGACTGAGCAGTCAGAGGAACCAGAGACAACACGTGACCCGTCTGGCGAGAAAGCGACAGACCAGACCAAATCTGAATGACCCTCCAATATGCGCTCTATCTCTCCCTTTGCTCCATTCCAGATTCGCACTGTCGTATCATCCGACCCAGATACGACATGTGTACCATCGGGCGAGAAAGCCACAGAATTTACCCAATCGGAATGCCCCTCTAGTTCCCGCTCTGTCTCCCCGGCAACCACACCCCAGATCCGGATGGACTTCCCCGACCCAGACACGATGCGCATCCTATCAGGTGAGAATGCTACAGAAAACACTGCATGCGAATGTCCCTCATATATGCGCACCGTCTCTCCTGTATTTGGATCCCAGAGCCGCACTGACGCGTCTGACGAACCAGACGCGACACGTGTCCCATCATGCGAGATGGCAACACAACGGACCCTGTCTGAATGCCCCACTAGTATGCGTTCCAGCTCGCCAGTAGCCGTGTCCCAAATACGAACAGACTCGTCCTTTGACCCAGATACAACTCGGCTGCCGTCACTAGAGAACATCACAGAGTACACGTCGGCACGGTGTCGCAGTACATGTTCAGATGCCAGCCCCCATGAATCCGCCAGACCCACGACGACTTTAGCTTGAGGTCCGCTGCAAAAGGATGTCGCATATTTCTGTCGGAGTAGGGACTGTTTAGGAATCCATGTGAATGCCGAGCGATAGGTGTTGAGGCAGTGGTGGCTTATGGCCTCAGATCCCATCTGGAGGGATCTACGAGCATCATCGAACAGCAACCCAAGATCATTGTCCGTTATAGGATATCTCTGCCAACTTGCTAAGCTAGATTTGTCTCCAAACGGTGAACTCACTGATATTGCCTCATTTGCCTTGCGAAGGGACTTGAGTCCGGATTCCAGTTCGCCAAATGCACTCAGGCACTCGAACCAGTGCAATATACGATTATCGGCGAATTCAGAAACAGAATCGAGCATCGTTGACGATTCAGCAGGGGACAACGCTTCTAGAAAATGCATTGCCCAATGCACACAGGAGTATCGGAGGGCCTCCGTAATGACGTCAGGATCTGTGATTTCATGGGGGAGTATCCCAATATTGCCATCGTCCAAGTCGCAAATATTATGGCGAAGCGACCTATTCATATGTCCAAGACAGTTGATCGCCAATTTATGGTGTGCGTCCGATACATCTACACTGTGTGCTGGGCAGCGCTTGGAATCCACGATGAATTCACGGAATGAGGCATGAAAGATGTTGACGTGTCCACCATTGGTAGAGGGAATATGGATTACCGAACGAAATGCAGATAGGTCAATCTCAACCTGATCGCATGTCTTCCCTAACAAGGAGGCAATCCCAGAGATGGTCAATGGGGTTTGAACACAGACCACCACGGCAAGCAAATCTTGTCTCTCCATCGTTTCTTTGTCAATCACGAGATTCCTGAATGCTTCGTCCATAATCAAATTGTAGAAACTGTCCAGAGACCGGAGAGGCAACACCGATCGCATAAGTTCAGTTATACGCGCCCTGGGATTTACATTCGTGTCGTCAATATACCTCATCGCGGTGGCAGCGTATATGAATAGTCCATCCGAATGGTCAACGAGACTCTTTACCTCAGATTCGGCTGGCCAGGGAATGTTAGGCTCAGAATATCCATGCTTGGTCGCTATTTTGGACAGTGAAGATCTCAAATATGTTTCAATATCAGTTTGTTCGTCGTCGGTGAATGATCCTGTATGAAGCGAAAATTCCTGAAGAGAAGTTGCAGTACTATGAAGGAAGGATGCTGTGATCCATGTCTCGGGTCGGCTTGTGATGAAGAATTTGAGAGGTATGTCCACTACACCATTGAGGATTGTCTTTACCAACATTTCTACTCTCCTATGTTCAGAGCATTCATCCACAGCATCTATAACAACAACATTATGAAGTAGATGTTGGCTTTCCAAGAGAAGCTTAATGGGATCTATCACCAGAGACCTGAACTGGTCAGAAAGTGAGTTGAGATCAGCCACATCAGGTGTGTTTGTGAGGAGGTCATGCAGGACTGCTTGTATCCCAGGATTAGAGCGAGCAAGCATATTGGCAATTGTAGGAATGATCTGTGTTGCATCAGCTAATGCTGAGCTTGAGCGGGAACAAAAAAAGCTGGCTCCGAGGATCTTTTGCTCATCCAAACGCCGGCTGAGAGTGTGTGCGATGCTTGTCTTTCCCGTTCCAAGCTGACCATTCAGCCAGTAGACCTTTGGAGCTGAAGCATCGCGTGCCCATCTTTCGAGGTCACCCAATATCCGTACACGCGTGTTCTCCATGCACCCGGGGTGTTGCACATCTTCAGCGGCGTTGCGTGTGTTGTAAGATGCCCTTTCGGCAGGTTTGAGCAGCCCTAACACATCGACGGGAGGGTCTAAAACCATATGAGGCTGGGCGTGAAAGGCCCTAAGTGTGCTGCACTTACTATTGGTGATCGCTATATTCACATCACCCTTTGAGTCTGCAATCGACAAAAAAACGTCTCAACTCTTCGAGCCTGCGTCATTGTTCAACAAGCATGCTCACTGAATGTGACATTTTTCCAGTCAAGGTTTATGCCGCCTGACGAAGACGTAGATTGTGGATTGGAGTGCATGAGTTCCGACATGAGAATGTTTGGTAGCTGCCTTACACGATGGTGGTATCGATGGGTCGAACGCAGAGACGCGGGTATGTACACTAAAAGTTCCCAGGCCATGGTCATGCCAGCGTCAGATTGTACAGTTGGCGAATAGAATTGTGCGCGTGGCAATATTACGCGTCTATTCCAGTGTTTGGCACCAGTCTGGTTCCTCAGGATGACTGTGATTTGCGCTATGTACCTTTTAAGATTTTTTTTCCGACATTTAGTCTCATTTACATATGCAAGCTCACCAAATACAAATAGAATTATGAATTGTTCATCTGGTGCTGCCAGACAACTAACGAGGGCTGTACCCACAGCACCAGAACCATTCTGTTGAAAGCAATATTGTTGTTCGCTTGTCAGATATTGCTGCCGATATAATACATCAGTATGACCAAGCGTATGGGTGCTGTAGCTAATTGAAGAATTATCAAGGTCTATTGAATAAACAAAGAGAGCTTTGCAAGAGATGAATGCTTACCTGGAGTGGATGAAATATGACCCACAGGGAGGATATCCAAAAGGAGGTGTATATGGAAATTTTAGGGTTGGAATAGTAGGTGGTAATAGCAAACCGCACATCGGATCGATAAGGGTAGGCTTAGAGTGCTCAGAGCTACTTATAGAAACGACGAGTGACAACGGATGGTGGTGCATTTGTTATTTGAAAGGCACCGTTGCTGTTTGGTTCCAGATGACTATGGCATGAACAGAGAAAATGAGATGGATGTAGAGTCGACGAGCTCCTTCCCGGAACCACAAAATGGGTTACAGTCTCTGTTACATTGATATGTATAAATGTATGGCATGATAGGCATTCACTTTACAACACTTGCCTTTTGAATTTGTGCTAAGCCACCGTTTGAAACAAGCCATGAGTAGCATGACACCAGGGCAATGATCTGGGGGGAGCTGAGCCCTGTGAATCTATGGTCAAGCCTCGGCTCGCTTCAGTGCATGATGTTGGCGCTATAACAACACAGATATCAAACACCAGACTCGTATGTAATAAGGGGACGGCTCTTGGACCCACACCATCACCATCAACCAATTTTCCCACGGTCCGACAGGCCAGTTTCTGCCTTTCAGACCTGAGAAAAGGCCCAAGACAGCCAACTCTGCCTTCCTTAACACCGAACCATTTCTTTTACACCTTCCCCACCCCACCCCTCGCCCACACACACCCTCTCACCTTCAAAACATACCCACTGCCGTGGCTGCGCCTGCAACGCGTGGCCTCGGAGCCTTAGCGCCGAACCAGGCCTTGCCTGCGTGCTCTCCTACGCCGGCCCCGGACCCAGGAAACCCAGTGGCAATACTCAGCCACAAAGGAATTACAGAGACAAATATGACAGACATCTCCGCTTTAGCCACCGCCCTCGAGTCGTTCGGGGACTTCAAGCGTGGCCCTTCCTCCTGGAACGTAGGTAAGGAAGGGGCCCAGCAACTCGTGGCCTTTACCAAACTACTCCGCGAGGCGGCCGCCCAGTACGGAGAACACAGACCGGCCTCAAACGCCGACCTTCAAAATGTAGTGAAGGAACTTAAGGAGGCAATATCATCTAGCCCTTCCGCAGCAGCCCCTGCCACAGCAATAGCAACGTCATATGCCTCCGCAGCCAAACGAGGCCTTATAGGGAACCTCTACCCGGCTGCTGTGCAAAAACACAAAATGATCGCCGAACTGCAACATAAACAAATTTTTGTATCTCTTAAAAACACCACGAAGGATGCCCTAATCCACACCTGGGCACCGGTAGTCGTTACAAGGTATTGTAACGACTTGATTACAAACTACTTTCAGGCGCTCCCAAATGTCAACCTCCTGACACCACACCCCCTGAGAGGCATAATGAAGTCCGCTGCAGGCAACATCACACTTACGTTCAAGACGGCAGAGGATGAAAGCCTAGCTAGGGCCCATGCAATACACTGGGTTAAGCATATTGACCTTCTTGCCACTGCCCCACAGCATTCCTATGCGGTAGTCGTACATAATGCCTCAACCAACGTCTGGCTGAGCAGGACAGCCTCGCAGATGCCATCGAAGATATTGAATCGCGCAATGCGGACAACATGCCCGAGGGCAAACAGATTGCCAACCTAGCCTGGAAGCATGAGAAAAGACCAAGCGAGGCCCATTGATGATAAGCTATAAGACCAACGCCGCTGCCAATGCCGCGATTACAAACGGCATTGTCATAGAAGGAATCATTTGCACTGTCAGCCTCTACATCCCAAGACCCCCCCAATGCTTCCAGTGCCAAGGCTGGGGCCACCAAGCGATGGGGTGTACCAGGGAAGCACGATGCGGCTGCTGCGCCGGGCCACATAGTACAGCCGACCATACATGCGCTCACGACCGCCCATGTCCCGCAGGGCAGAGATGCCATGTAGACAAGCCGAAGTGCACCAACTGTCAGGGTGAACAAGCCAGCTGGACCCAAGCCTGCCTGGCTGCAAAGGCTGCGTTCAAATCGCAAGCTCAAAAGGATGAATATGCTACCGGCAAATATAAATCTTATACTCCTTTCACTTTTGCAGATGTGGATTATACCCCAGGCAAAACCCTTGAGAGCCGCCATCGTATGCCCACCCCTTCCCCTTCCCACCCGCAAATCAATTACATCCCTGCTACCTCCCCCATTGACCCCATCGTCCCCGATGCCTGAAAGTGCACCCCACAACAAACTACGGATAAAGCAACAAAACTGCAAGCACTCCAAGGATGTCACCCTTTCACTCATCAACACTACCGACCCACAAGACTGGGACCTGATATTGATCCAAGAGCCCTACATTTACCCCAGACACTAGCATCCCAGCACTGGTACACCCTGTACCCTATCCAGGACCTGGATGATCACACGCCTCCATGCTCTCTTATACTAATTTCAGCCAAACTGACTTCTAACTCTTTTACTCAGATTCACATTGTCTCACATGTCATCTCAGCACTCTCACTTACTCAAGCAGACACCAATATAGACATCTACAACATTTAATCCCCCCCCGACATGGACATGGCCCTCCTACACCTACAATCCTGGTACTCTGCACACCCTACCAGACATGACTCCTCCACCATCTGGGCCGGGGACTTCAATAAGCACAACCCATTATGGTCAGGCCCAAATCAAGCTCGGCGGTGCAGATGCAGCGACACCGACCTCCTCATGCAGCTGCTCACTCAGCACTACATGGAACTCCAACTTCCTGCCAGCACCCCTACCTTTCAATCTCATTCCCATCGAATGTGGATCACCCTTGACCTCTTCTTCTGTGATTCCAACCTAACCCACTGAGTTCTATCCTGTGAAACCTCCCCTGACAACCACCTGCCAACTGCAGACCATCTACCCATTCATGCTTGGATAGATGTGGAGCTCAACAAATAACAAACCACTCCAGGGTATAACTTTAGAAAGGCAGACTAGGTCAAATTCTGACAGATTCTCTCTGAGAACCTAACTAAGTCCGGTCTCCCTAGTGCCCTGCCCCCCTCCACCCCCCCGAAATTGATGGCTTCATAGACCGGCTCACAACCGCAATCAAGACACCATTAAGGGGTCCAACCCCATGTCACGATCTACCCCCTACTCCAAGTGTTGGTGGAACCCAAACCTCACTCAGCTCTATCATGACTATGCATGTAAGAGCAGAGATGAATTTCACACCAGATTTACAGCTAGTTGGGAGGATAGCAAATGTGCCTCAAATCATGCCAGGAACTCATACATCTCAGCCCTCCACAAGGCCAAAGCGGATCACTGAAAGGGCTGGATTGAAGAGGCTAAAGAGAAAGATGTTTGGGTGGCCGGCAAATATGCAAAAAAACCTCTTTCCAATGGTTCCCACACATGCATTCCCTCCCTCTTCAAGAAGGGGGCCAATGGTCAAATTGTTTCAGAAATACATATGGATGCCAACAAGGCAGCCTTATTCACGGACCTGTTCTTTCCACCTTGCCTGCACAACCTCCCTGTTAGGGCGACACTATTGACAAGGTCACAACGACAAGATAATCCTATATTTATGAGCTGAAAGGGGATATTCCACCTGGTGTAGTGGTAATCCCAAAGTCTACTACCAAGAAATACATATAAAGCTCACCTGCTATAGCGGTAATCCTCAGAGATTAAGCTAAGGAGTCACTGTCATGCCAGTCACAACCCTATGCCCTACTCTGGCGCTTATTACATAACCAAGAACATGAAATGGAGATCATGTAAATGGGAAAAGATTGACCAAACCCTGACATCACCCCCCTCTCAATGCATGGCATCTCGATGTAGGCCTTGGAGAATAGGTTCAGCGAAAACATCCCATGAGATACCCTCTCATTCCATCCCATAGAGATGAGTGGGGAGAGGCTCTACTCAGTTCGATCCTCTTTCTATGATACAGTGGGAGGGTGAATTGGTGGGTTGCATGAAGTTGAAGGTCTGAAACAGTACCTCCTGTGTATCCTCTCCTGCTTCATTACAAGATGCTCCTCCTGTGAACCCCTTGAATGTGCATGGAAGCATGACAGGGTTACCAAGGATAATGGGGTCTTCTAGGTCATAGGACTGGCTAGTAGTACACCTCTTCCACCAAGGAAGAGATAGAGTGGGTCGAGGTTTGGTTGGGAGGTTGAGCTGTTTTTAAACCCTCTCAAGGTCCTCTGTGTCGATAGACTAGTGTGATGATAGTAGGGTAGTGATGGGGTGGAGAGGGATGAGGTTTTGTTGGCTAGACATGGTAACGTGGTAGAGGTGGTTGTTATAGAGCTGGAAAGGATGGATAGGAACGAAAAGGGTTTATATGAGTGTCGATGGAATGAAATGAAAATGTAAACAGAGCATAAATGGAAAGAATCGATGTCAGGTCGGACATTGCTTAGTTTGGGGGAGGGGGCAGGTGTGTGTCATGTGTTAGGAACCTCCCTTGTGTCCAATCAAAGAGATGCTATTTTGGGGCCTCAGTAAAGTTCTCTAGGGTTTGAAACAGGAGGGATGCATATAGGGCAGCTGAGATATGCTGTGGAGCTTTTGGGTTCTGCCGATGAAAGTTCCTTACAAGTTTCCTGGCCCCTGAGACATCCCTCACAGGTAGCCAGAGGTCATCTGCTGCCCTATAACCCTTCCAGTATACCAAATACTCCAGTCGTCCTCTGTGAACTCTGCTATCTAAAATCCTTTCAACCTCCTACTCTGGAACTCCATCTCAGATAATGGGAAGAGGTGGAGATTGAACATATCGTTCAGGGATGGGATCCTCCTTATAGGGGCATAGGAGGTTGATAGATAAGACTGGATGGGTATGGCCAAAGGACTGAGGGAGCTGGAGGCCATAGGCATTCTGTGAGACAACCTTGTTCACCATGTATAGTCTCAACCATTTGTGGTCTAGTTTCTTCATTGGGCGAGTTGTTGTGATATTCTATGCATTTAGCCAGACTTTATCACCAATCTTATATAAGTGGACAGCCTGTCGATGTAAATCGTAGAATCGTGCCATCTCATCTGCAGCCTTTGCCAGAGCAGAGCAAGCCTCATCAGTAGCTGATTTCATATGTGTGATAAACTTCTCCAATGCTTCTAATTGAGTTTCTCGAGTTGGCTCTAGTCCAAGTCTGGGATGTTGGTCATTGTCAAGCATGAAGGGTGTGGTCTGTATTGCAGAGTGAATTCGATTGTTGTATGCAAACTTGGCAAGGGAGATCTACTCTAGCCAATCATCCTGACATTGATTAACAAAGAGTCAGAGGTATTGCTTGATTTCCTAGTTAACTCATTCTGTTTGGCCATCAGACTGAGGGTGATAGGCTGTAGAAGCAGCAACCCAAATGCCTAAGAGTTTATTTAACTCTCACATGAATTGGGAGACAAATTGAGTGCCTCAGTCACCGATAATTTCTTCGAGTAGGCTATGGAGTTTCCATATATGTATGGTCAAAGAATAGTCGAGCAACCCCTACTGAGTTTACATCAGATGTGGTGGGAATTACATGTGCACATTTTGAAAGATAGTCTACAACCACCAGGAGAGCATTGTAGCCCTGACTGGTAGGCAGTTCAGTGATTAGGTCAACGGTAATAACCTGCCATCTGTGATCTGGAATACAATTGGGGAGGAGCTTGCCCATAGGGAGAGTAGGAAAAGTTTTAGTCCTATTACAGGGATCACAAGATTTTACATACTTGGCAATGTATCATCCCATGCCAGGCCACCAATAGTTCCTTGATATATGTTCAGTTGTCTTCTAGCGGTAGGGTGCAAACATGCATTTCACCCCTGAGAGATCAATCTCAATATATTGTATTTTATATCGATTTCGATGCCATTCAGTGCATTTTTTGATTCTCTATTTTTTGGTATTTTTCTTGTATTGCTACCCTCAATATTGAGGGAGATATTGTATATCTACATGTACGCTACTTACGGGCGCTTGCCTACGCACCAGACGACACATGTGGCCGGCTTCCTGGATAGGGACCGGTAGCCTGGCTCAAACCTTCAATAGGGTCAGGAGCCGGCTCTAGTATATGTGCGGGTGAAACATTCCTCGCACATACTTCCCTCCTCAGTGGTTGACTACACTGAGGAGGTGAGTTGTATAATATAATTCTGTAGTGTCTGGACTGATTTTCTTATTTCTTTTACTCTGTAAGAAAATTAAATAGGTATATTTCTTAATATACTTGTAGTGGTTGACTACACTGAGGAGAAAATTAAATAGACTGCCTAAGAAATTCTCAAACCTACTGCACATTAGCTCATAATCTCATCACTAGCAACCTGGATGTCCAGCAAGGCTTGTATTGTAGTGTGCTTTGACAATGTCATATTGCAGTTTGGAGTCTAGAGGGACATATACCTTGCCATGGTAGAGGATAAGGCCATTTTCTTCTGCCCATTCTTCTCCTCAGAGGTTTCCTGAAGATCCAAGTTCTTTAAGTGCCTTCACAACCTTTTCATCTCAGTCTATACAGGCCCTAACTCTTTCCAGGAACTTATCAGCCTCTCTGAGAACTAGCTGTGCACCTATTGCACTGATGCGGAACTTGTTTGGCTGTAATAAAACTTGGTTCTGATTATCTTCCTCCCCCCACTTATGATCTACCCATCTTGAGAGTGCATTAGGTTTAGTTGAATGCCGACCAGGACAGTAGATCAGTTTGAAGTCAAAGCAAGAGAGGTAGAGTGACCAGCGAGCTTGGTGACAATTGAGATTCTATGCAGAATGGAAGTAGGTGAGGTTTTGATGGTCATTCAGGATCTGTCAAGTACACGCACCGAGTGTTGGCATAAGCAAATCAGATATTTTTATGACTTTTACGAAACTTACGACTTTTACAAGTGTATCACGATTTATTCATGAAGACTGAAATTTTACAAGCCGAGTCAAGTTTATCAAGTTACAATATGTGTACACATTCATTTTCGGAGCTTTTTATTATTGAGTCGAGTCGAGTCGAGTCGAGAGGCAACTGTATATGTTACCTAATACGTGCACAAAATTGATCTAGTCATTCTTGAGTTTTTCATTATTTTTCCGAATTTACTGCAGTCATTTTTGAGCTCTGTTTGTGTTCCATTCCAGTATGGAACATACCAAACCCCTGGTTTCAGCATTTACATGCCCATAACGGGAAGGAGTACCATTAGTAAAGTAATGTACTATTTGAAGCCAGTTAACGAATTGTATACTGCTTTACATCCATTTAGCTAAGTCTGATACTTTATGATTCAAGAAGAATAAATCCATCCATTTAATTCTATCAATGACCTTAATTCCATCTTCAAAATGAAGTGAAGCGTTGATGTTGTCGAGCATTCCTATCGAGACTGGAAGGAGTCTGGCCAACTACTTTTCATATCAACAATGTTCGCTTTTCGAACCCACCATTATTCCATACATTCTCTATTGTTTCCATTTGTTTAAGAATTATGTATATGCTGTATAAAATTATCTTAAGCATTTGTCATACTGTTTCAACCCCTCCTGTATTTTTACTTTTCATGTTATTATCTCATCCCTATCCTTCACAGTCTTATAGTATGCTATGTAAAATAAATTAGCAGAAGAATCTATCTCTTGACCGCAATCCAAAAAGCATACAAAAAATTAAAATAAAATATATCTTATCACTGCAGACACACTTGCAGTCAAATCTTCTATTTTACTCTTGGGCTCTTTTTCGAATACCAAGCACCTGGTAATTCGGCAGAGCTGACCATACGATCAGTCTAATCCCATGCACAAGTGACCAGTCCACACACATGTCACTTGGAACATCGGTCTCAGCTCGGCACATCCACCATTCACACTCTCTATTCCTATCCCTCACCCACTCCTCCCCACTTATTATCTACTAATCCCACCCCGTTCCACTCATTATTTCTCAACCCGTCCCACTTCGGGACATTTTGCCATTGTTTTATTTTCAGCCATGACCCTATTGTTATATTCGGTCACTCTCTATTATTCTATTCTTGGCCACACTTTTATTATCTTAATTTCATTGTTCTATTCTGGCTTATATTTCTTATTCTATTCTTGATCACTGTGGACAATACCTCCACATGATCCTTCATACCTTATTGTTCTCCATTCCTTATGCCACCCTGTTCTACATCTTGCTTCTTAATCTATATAAGTAGCGAATGTATGTAGATAGTTCTTCATTCTGAATATCGACTTGGTTTACCTCCTCTCATCTTCCCTTCTTTAGTCTAAAGTCCCTTACTCAGGCTGACACTCTCGGCATCCTCCTGGGTCTTTCTTCAGTCCAAATTAGTGGCACGCACGGAAGAGCAGGGTGCAACGCACAAGCACATTGAAGCCAAGCCACCCCGACCAGTCTGCAGGACTTGACCAACTCCTGTCTGTACTATCGGCATTACCGAGACTTAACAGGATCTCAATTTTGTACTTGGTTCCCTCTAGGATGTGATGCCATTCTTCTAGACCACAAATGACAGAAAGTAGCTCTTTGTTATGGATTGCATAGTTACATTCTGTATCTGAAAGACTTTTTGAGACAAATCCAACAGGTCTCCATTTTCCATCATCACAGAGCTGAGATAGTACAGCACCAGTCACATATGCTGAGGCATCTGTCAGGGGACGACCCGCTCCAAAGCTTGACCCAAGTCCAAATTCCTATCTCAGACTCCACCCGACTCTGAGGCTAAGAGACCCAAGTCCAAGGGACCACCAAATGGAAGAAGGAACGAGCTTAAATATGGGTAACTAGGGGCTGGGATAGATGCCCAAAGCATGGACTTGATACTAATGGACTGGCTCTAATGACTCCAGTGAATAGATTTGCAAGCTGGCACACAGACTGTCTACATAAAGGGTATATAAGGGAGGCTCACTAGTAGTAGAATCCTTAGACTTTGTCAAGTACACGTACCGAGGTCCCGATTATTCGCCAGTGCTGACCGAGCAACCATCCTACGTCCACATACAAGTGTCCACGCCGCACGCATAACACTTGGTGCGCCGGTCTCGGCTCGGTACATCCGCCATCCACACTCCTCGGTCCGTCTCACCTCGGGACTTCCTGTCCTTGTACTATCCTCGGTTACAAGCCTTGTC
>QLPI01002901.1:0-17022 GCA_003314275.1 Chroogomphus rutilus | reverse complement strand
CGTCCCTTCCCGGAGACGCGTTGGTATCGACGCGTCAATAGCGACGCGCATGTGACCATCCGTGTGACGCAGCTACGATGCGTGCGTGACACATGTATGAAAATGCAGCGGCTGGTTCCAACAGACGGAAGGCGGGGTTTGGGCTCATGTACGAGGGTGTATATTTCAGCTTTGAAAAAGATATAAAGCAACTATTCTACCTGAACAAGAGTCATCTAGACTATATGGGCAGATAAAAAGGGGGCTTACATCTGAGCTCTGATGAAAAAAACCGATTACCCCGTGACTGAGACATTTTCATGTCAAGCTGAGTGCCAATTATGTAAACCAGAATCACTCAACAAGGAGTGCATAATATCTTTTTGACAGTGTATCCATATAATCACGCACCGGAGATTTAGACTCTGCTATTATCTAGAAGCTCATGGTCGGTTCACTGTCCAAAGATTCGAACACAAAAGTCAAGCGGCGGTGAGGCGGTACTATTGATCTCGTTCAATGAAAAATATTGATGGACATCCTATGTTGTTTCATGATTTGAACATTTTCTTGGAAAAATTACTCTAGATTCGTGAAGCATTTTTCAAGCTTCCAGATCTTCTGGGCGTGCGCTAACTCACACAAAACTAGATATCATCGACATGGGTTTCTCTCGCAAGTTATATCATATAACTGCTCAATGGAGATTTCCCCCTTTATCTAACGCATCGCGCTGGCCCCTTGGTATCATCTCGTTGTTCCAGGCCTGTTCATTACCATAGTTGTATAACTATGATCAATCCCTAACACCGGTATCAGTCCAAGTGTTTCATTCTTTATGTGTTCATGCTATTTCAAAACCCTCTCCTAATTCGCTTTCCACAGCCTCGTAACACTGACCCCCGGTGCCAGGCAACGAACGGTTCGGAAATTCACATTGCGTTCAAAATGTCTCGTTTAAAGTACATGTTTCATGAACCAGTAGTCTTATATGACGAACGGTGAGCCAAGCCTAGTAAATATAGCAATAAAAAACATTTCATCTGACCAGATCTCGACATCTGAGCCCTACTCAATGAATGTTGCTGTGGCACGTATAAGCTTTGGAGTTTAACAACGACAGCTTACCTACGGGAAATATGTTTGAAGTCGGACCGTTCAACCTGCACTGCCCCCAGATGTTGGCACAGCGCTGTGCTTCAGCGCCAAGTTGCACACCCCTTATCACCTCGTGTATAACACTAGCCTTCTGCCTCTGGAACCATCTCAATCTTTCTCCACCGCCCTTCACCTCATGAATGTTCCAGGTTCCACACTTTATCTCGGAGATAAACACCACAACTTGAGTATACCTCAACCTGAGGAGAATGATGTATCCAACGCAGAGGGACGAATAGGGCATAAGATATGCGAGGCTGCAGAGGGGTTCGAGGCCTCTAATCTGAACGCTGTTGGTGAACACGACTCGGATGTATGGCATGGAGACTCAGTGACGGAAGGGGTTGCCATATCTGCTGCTTCGAACTATCTTCCCAACCAAATAATCCCTACCACCGCTACACAAGCCTCAACGGTCATGAGTGGGCCATCGAACGCACACTCGATCATACAAAGGAACCAGATAAGGTCCAATGCTAATGAATCAAATGCGGGGTGCCGTGTTTTGTTCGCTTCCCGATTATTCCTTCATGAAAGATTAATAATTCTTATTACAATACTCTTAATGTTCGCCGGGATGTTTTTACACCACAAATCTCGTCCTATCTTGAAAATTTTCAAACACATATTACGGCTGCCGCAGAACAGCGGCAGTAGTAGTAGAGAACCTCAAAGCCAGAAAACAAGCGGTGAAATGGATCCAGGTATGTCCCATCTAGGATCCCTGAATTTCTGTCCTTGCATACCTTACCATTATGTCAGAAGCACAATCTACATCATCGCCGTCGATAAATTTCAAAATGCAGGAGAGCCAAATCTGTGAACTTGCTAGTTGAACAATGTGGCATATACGAAGTGCTGAAACATTTTTTGTTTCAGATGCAGAAGGAAATGTGAATATAAATATAGGATGTGAGATTATCTTTATTACAGCCAGTCATTCCCCTCTGACAGCACATACACCTTGAAGGTATGAATAGTCAGCCAATACCCATGTCCTCGAGTTCTTTAGATGATCCCGATGCACGTAACATTGATATTCATTTGGAAACGCAGTATGCTGATGCCCAATTACAGATACGAACTTATACACGTGATGATATTAACCTTATTGAGACCATAAATCTCTATGACGTCGATCTGAGTCTGAGCGAGTCATCTATCACCGCGGTCACAGTCAAGCTGCATAAAGCGAGCCGACCTGATGGTCGAATAGTTCTTGTAAAAACGTATCATGGCTCGCCCTCTCAACGGAAGACAACCCTCGTAAGTCCCTCCTTTTCTTCCAGACTTGTCGCCAATTTTAATCGTGTCGTAGTTTGAGCGAGACATCTCTTTGCGCAGAGATATCATGTGAGTTGTGGTTGGAGATTAAGCGTGACGAATGCTGATCGTTTTATTGCAGGGAACCTTCGATATTGCAGCTCATTGGAGCGAGCAGAATTACCTGCAGGATCCCGTTCGCAGTATATCACATGCCAGGCGAAAATCTCGAGAGTCTGGGAAGTTGGTTCAGACGGATGCTGTCATCAAACCCCGTGGAGTTTATATGTGGACTCTATGACATGGTTTGTGATGGCATATATGAGAACTGTCGGGAGGATTTGTTTTCCCTCTTTTTGAAATGGTAATGCATTCATTTTCTGAATTCAACCTTTCTGACAATCTCTAGAGTGACGGCCTCTGCGTTACTGTGCAGAGAGGACATGATCGACCCCAGTGGAAACTGATATATGCTGGTGAATTGTCAGGTGGACACAACGACCCAAGTGTAAGTTTCCATATTTGCCGAAATATGATCCCAGCCATGCTCCTGATCACGGTAGTCTGTTAAATATATTCTACTTGAAATGCGACATACCCTTCCAAGGTCAGTATTAGAAGATATCGCACATTCCTGGTACAATATTATCTGTCTATAGAAATGTATGGGGCAGCTACGATCCTAGCCCCGCCAACTGGATGGGAAACCTCATGCTTCTCTCCTCATCGTGGACGTACCACACTGAAGACCTCGTGGACATTCTTGGATATCGATTTGACGAAATCACGCTTCCTATGGTCGGGGCTGCAATTTTTGAGCAAGGCTGGCTAGCGGAGGGTAACCATTACATGCCATACGCTTTCAGTGCGGCCAGTGGTAGTGGTGGGGTAGGTTTGGGTGACATTGGCTATGTTGACAAAAATGATAAATTTGTTGTCGTCGACAATGTTCATGACCACATGCAAGGACAAACTGGATCACAGTCCTGGAATTATTACAGGAATTACGGTTACACTGGATACCCTGAGAACAAGCCCAGAGAAGCTATATTTAGCCAAGCAGGTCAGACTTTTCGACGGCACAGGCAAGGCCATTTCCACTTGTGCCTCTGTCTTGTTAACCACTCTTCTTAGACTAGTCCCTCTCGCTATCCCCGCGTCAATGTCCATGTTTATTACTTTACGATACAATAATTTGGATGAAACACATGGGTGGAAGTGGTTGCGTGACCACGCGCGCTTGATGATCGACCGTCATGGCCTCTCTATTCCACCCCATGAACTCAAACTAGGTTAGTATCTCTGTAAGCGCCGACACAAGTTTTGACCAGCAGCGTGAGATAGTTACAAGAATACATTGCCAATGTTACATTGAGCTGACACAGGCGGACGGTCCCAGTGTGCCGGGACATGAATACTCCGACTTCCAATCGGACTCCGAAGAGCATCCCTAGGTGACAAATCCCGCCGTGTACGTTTTTTCAAGCAACGATGCTCCAAATATGCGGGAATCAGGAGTACCAGTGTTGAAGACCAGATTCCGTGCCTCATTCGACCCCAATCCCCAATGGCTGGATGACGTCATGTGGTATCCCGAGAATACCTATCCCACTTCGACTGAAATGCGAGATGGCCTCGCTCTTCATTCACATGATTGGTAATCGTTTCTCGAATTTCAACGTAGTAACGCTATGCTCATATTCAAATAGGGATCCCCGTTTCAAATACCTACAACTTCCCATCGGTGCCGCTCGTCCCTTTATCTCCGAAGTCGACGATCAATGACGTACAAGCATGACTGACTGTGACTGACTGTGACTGACAGCCTCATGTAAACACTCACCGTATCAGAGTCTCTCCATTAACGGTCATCATATGTCCAAAATGAGAGGCGAGGACAATAACACGTTGAGTCCCCTTTCTCCCGCTATGCTCTTTCGCTCTACAGTGAGACCACCTCAACTCAAACTCCATCTCTACATCAGCTATCCACCTGTACAGACAGCCATCAATCTTCCTCCATCTTTCTTCTCTCAACATATCCCAGTCTCATTTATCTTTGTACCCGAATTCCTATGCAAATCATCCCCTTGAACAAATCATTCTTTTTATCTTCCAATCATTGGGCTACTTCCCCACACCTCTGTGGGAAAGGGAGACCACTTTGATATCGTGTAAGCAATCCGCCTAATATGTTGCCCACTCATGAGGAATTGCAGCCCCAGCCTGTTCTTCCCCCACGACTGCATTAAGGATAACACCTCACTTCCGGGAACCAGCAGCATGATCACGTAGTGCCCTCACAGTTTCAGCAGCAACACACGGGAGGACGACATGGAGGGTCGGAACATCAGCCAGATCCTTCGCAGAAACAGCACCAGCAGCGCTTGGAACACTCAGAATTCCAAGCGTACCCCTTTCATTTTCCCCACCAGCAACAGCCCTCGCAGCAACAGGCGCAACAGCCCCCGGATTTCTCATACCCGCAGCAACCATATCACCTACAGCACCCCTCCCACCAACCGAGCGCCACCCACGTTGATGGGGTCAGCCCTGACCCCCTCCTCTCCGAGCCGAACCTCCACTTCAGCGGGCCCAGCCCTTACCTGAGAGGCCCTGGCATGGGGGTCAAAGTGTCCCCGCCTTGCGGGTCACCCTGATCCTCACGCAAGTGCAAGACCAGGACGACCCGAGGGCTTTGGGCCGGATGAACAGCCGCCTGCGAGTCCTCAAGTATGGTGATTGTTTTTGTTGCTACCCACCAGCCCCTACCCGCTGTGAGGTCATTGTTGCCCGCCCATCTGCCGGCCCTCAAATTCTTGTTGGTGCCATCGTCACATCATCTTCTCCACGTTTTGACCTGCATTTATGCATTACTACCCGTCCATTTCCCGGTTTAAACTTCTGGCTTCAACAAACTGAACTGGTGAAGGTTGTAACACCATCATCCTTCCATCATAGTCATCATCGCTGCTTCATTGCGATTTCTTCGTCCGCTCGTTCATCGAAAGCTCGACATCATACTCGACATGATTTTTCATTTGCAGATTGAATTTATCTCTGCATTTTCTCCCGACATCCGACAACACTATTATATTCTCCAATGCCAAAACACTCTTCAGAGGACAGTTTGGAGGCAGTGAGGACGAAGGGTGTACATGAGCATACATGACCCCTCAATATCCTAGATGGATTTCAACTCTATATCATGTTCGTCCCAGTTCTCAGCGGAACGGACTCATTTACTGCACGCAGCACGCAATGCATCGCACGATCGAGTCAAACCCCACCTCTTGCGCGCTCAGGTTCGTGAGATCTAGACGGGTTTAAATTAATCCACACCTTGCTAACTTAGGGCATGGTGTGTGTTGTTGTTTCTGAAATTTTTTAATGATTCAATTCGAGTCCTGTCACCTTGCACAATCATGCCCCTGAACTTTGCCGTCTTTGGAAATGATGTAGGTGCTGTCACCTGCGGGGTCATCTAACAGCCCCTCCAAAAAAAAAAAAAAAAAACCAGGCGAATTCAAAACCGAGTTTGGCCGCCAACCTCTGGAATTGTGTGCTTTGACCTTTTTCAGTGTCTTCTGGCCTTGTTTCATCTCATCACCGTTGTTATCTACTTGTTAGTATTTCTGTTTGGGTATTTGTTTCTTGTCTTGTATCCGTTTTTTTCCAATTGTTTAGTGGCTCTGCATTTCGTCCCCTCTCATATTTTGGCTGTGCTCTTGTAACTTGTGTATTTTCTTTCCCTCTTTTTGGTTGGGGTTGCTAATTTATCTTGAGTGTGAGTTTCCTCTCTTTAGATGGTCAGTGAAGATTTCTATTGATTGCTGATCAAATTTCCCAAGAAGAACAACATCCTAATGATATTTACTAATTGTGAAAGTGGTGTTGCATCAGGGAAACTAAATATGACTTTGAACTTGATATTTAGGATGTGATGACATGAATACGTGGTCTGGCAACTCTGTCGAGCATCTGTAACAGTATGTCGAGCGTGAACCCAATGGAAAACAAGTATGAGACATTTCGTTCAAATTATCATAGCGAGCTCATATCAACCGATAGTGAAAGCAACAGGAGCAGTATCAGAGCTCGAGGGAAACTGAGAAGGACAAGTGTCAACTGTCAAACTGCTGCACAGCAAGCACATTGCACACTTGATATTTCAGTAACCCAACCGAATCAGTTCTGCGAGAAATATAAGTGAGAACAGATGACCTTCCATCATCATCTCAGGATGGAGAGACGTAGTTTCAGGTATATCGCAATTATCGTCAACCATGATCCGTGCACTATTCACCATAGCTTATCAAAATCTACTCGTCGATCATACCATATCTGGATCTGTTTCTTTCCATCAGTACTGGCCGTTCCTGTGCCTGATTTAATATCCCGCAAACGAGACAATAGATAGAATAGAATTTTACTCACGACACAGGCTGACTAGTGTTTATGAGAATCGCGTGGAGATGTTCGGTGTCATGCCATGCGAGAGACTTGATCTGTGTTCTCCCAGGACCCATGAAACTAGCTTGAACTGTTAATAAGGGCATCTCGGATTATCGAACATTTAAATTAGATCAATATTAAACAGATATCTAGATCGGGAGGTTTATTCCGGAGACCGACACTCAGACGTTTAGGCGCCGGATCTTGGGTATGATGGGAAGGATAACATAGCTAACATACATTGGAAACGTACAAGAGAAAACCCTGACCTTGGTAAAAGACAATGGAAAAATAGTCCTGAAAAAAAAAGGACTTGTCATTTAGTGGATAAAAACACCATAACAGAATAGCGGAGTGTTATAAATTTTTACATACTGTCTTCAGGCTTCCAGGAATTATGAATATTATTGACTTATTGAGTATTGGCTGGAACTTCTTCCTCACCCAACACTACATGTTGTCGACATGAATTTCTCTCACGAGTTATCTCTTATAACTCCTCAATGAAATTAAATTAAGTTATCGCACACCTCCTCCTGGCTACTTAGTATCAACTCGTTATCCTCAGCCTGTTTCTCAAAATTTTGGTACGACTAGTAAGTAATCTGTAACACCAGTCCACCCTCAGTTTTTTCATTCTTTCATGTTATGAATCATCCTATTTTCACATTCTTTCCACTGACTCTTCACACTGCTTCCCAGGCGCCAGGTCACAAATGGCTCAGAAGTTGCATCATTGCCCAAAGATATTGAAGACAGTTATTCCATGTACCAGTCTTATACTACACCACTGTATTCACGCATTTGCCCAAATTTCACCCCCATTTACCTGGTTTGGCTCCAAGAATGATAAGTCTCATTGTTGACAATAATATGCAATTGTTAAGAGACTGTATTCTATTAAATATGTACCTATACAAATAAATCTCAGCATAGTCAGTAAAAAAAAGTTTAAATGTGACAGGAAGAACTTAATGATCATATACTTGTCATGGCTAATCTACCCAATAAGAGTATTGCCCGTTATCCTAAACACTTTTTTGATCGGATGTTTGATCGGAGATCGTTTTTTTTTTCTAATGGGTGGTAAAAATTGCCAATATACAGGGAACTCTTCCATAACACAGTGGAATTATTCTGTTACACCATACAATAACCCTATACTAACACTACCACATTGTTTATTTTTACCATTCACAGGGCGTGTTGCTGGTCATTAGAGCAGAGTTGTTCCTCTCGTAGTGGATTAGAGTTCCTTATTTACACCACAAATTAATTCTAATTTATGTAATGTTTTCTGTTCATCATGCCATTCACCCAGTTCAGACCTGCCAGAATCAGAGTGACAGAAGCTGCCCTGACAATCAGGCAAGCACCGCCACTCCGGCACGATCAAGGATATCAGACCGAATAGACCTGAATCGCCGCAGACTCGGTAAGTGGATAGGGTTGTACCACAGACGGACCAAGATCTTGGAGAACAGATTAGATTAGACCTTCTCGACCCTCACTGGAAGTTGACGACGACGCCAATCAAGGCTGCGGCACTGATGGAATATGATCACTCCATTAGATTTGATACGCGGCTTGGTATGGTCTGTGCACCGATCGCATCGATCAGGGTAGATCACAGCCTCACGGCACAGCCGATGATCCATGTGGCGCCGGAATGACGTAATAGGCACAATGTGGCGTCCCTGTGGCATAGCCGGATCAAGCCGATCGAGTCTAACTTAATCTGAGTTTTTCAGCCACTCTGATCGGTGTGATGTACCTGATCAATTGGTACCTCTCATGTGATAGACGCCATGCGAATATCGGGCCGGTGTAACGTGCCAAGGTATACTGGATTGATTCCCGTTCCCCGACGCCCAGGTGACAGTGAGAATGAAGGCTTGGCGACCACTTAACCACAATCAAGATTATGTTCAACCAGGTCGGTTTCAGAAGTTGATGTGTACACTACACGTCCGCGATATCGTCTCTTATACTCAAAATACCTGCCCTTCACCAACCAAAAACACTCCACACGCCCCATTTTCAGCTCTTCGATCACTCATGAAGCGTTTGGAGTCGACGGTGGGCAGTAAGGAGATACCATGGACGGAGATCCCATGGTCAAGGTGAATTCTTTTCTGGCCGTCGTTTGAAATATCCACTTTTCATTCTTTGATATGAGTATGACAGCTTCAAAAACCATTGAATAGTCATCTTTGAGTTCACAGATGTATATGATTTACATAGATTCTCCGGCAATTTGGATTCGTGTTTGGCTTGAATTTACTGTGAAGATGTCTTTTGTGGAATTTAGATGATAGAGATCCAATAGAAACATATAAAATTATTCTATATCAAACCCCATGGATGTGGCGAGGCTGGAGAAAATGTAGACCGCAAATGACATGTAGCAGTGAACCATGTTTCCGCTGAGAAAGAGCCCTTCTTGTGTCAAATTGCGAGTGGGTGGTAATGAAGTGGGAGGAAGGGTGTCCAGAATATGGAGTATGGCAGGAGCGCTTGTGTATATACGTAAGAGAAGGATAAGAAGAGGATATGAGCTAGGGTGCAGGTTTTTCGATCCAAGCGGCGACGGGGTATATGGGAAAATGTGAAGACCAAGTTCAGTCCGAGCGAACTTTTGAGGCTGGCCGTCGACCCTACCGAGCCGATCCTGTTGTGTTAATGGCTCCCATAAGATTTATTGTAGGGTCGGTATCATCGCAGGACTGGATGGAACTCTGCCAATCTTGGGTCCTTATCTGTGTTTGACATCCCCGTCATTCACACTCTACATCACACATGCAGCATTACTGTTTCAAGTGTGATCTCTGTTATTACCCACAAAGAGGGCATGTCATTGTGATCCAAGATCATGATAAACAAATGGAATCCGTGTAGCTAACCGAATCAACCAAACGGTTGAGTAGGTCAAACAAAATTTGATCTGTGATCTAGGGATGGTGAATTGTTAGAACCAGGGACTAATGAGTCATTTTATATATATATTCAACATTCACACTGCAGTATCTCCCCCAGCCATTCCAAGATCAGGACACAACTTCACACTGAAGCTATATACATCATGAGGAACCTACGATAATATTTCCATGATTTTAGGAGCGGGTTTTACCCCACACTCTCTACCCGGCCCCATACCTACCCCGAGGGCCGGTTCACCTCATCTGGACACGTTGGGAAGGGGATACACTGGCATGTGGATTTATATTCAGTCTATTTCATATTCTATTCTATTTCTATCTTATCCCCTGTGAAGTTTTCACATATATCATTCTCCACCGCATATACGCGGGCGTACCACGCGTACGGCCGCATTGGGCCGGCTGCTAACTTCACTCCGTGAAGTTTTCACTTATAAATGGGTTATCTATTTTATATAAGACACGAGTAGTTTGTACTAGTATAACAAGCAATTCTAATTGTATCGTTGCTCCCCATCGCACTAGCCATTGTTGTGACGAAATATTATTGAGTGGCATTGTACACATTTCCTACACTAAAGCTGTAATATCTCCCCCAATCACTCCCAGATCAATGTGCAACTCTGCACAGAGGTTCTATACATCACAAGGAAGGGAAACCCCAGAAAAACCTAGTTTACCACTCCAAACAACAGCCATTAGGCTACAACTAAAATCCACTCACTTGCGCTGACCGAAGGTTAAGCGCCAAGCGTACTTTCCTATTTAGGAGTAGGACACCCGCTACTCGTCGTACAGCAAGGCCGGGTCACAGTTGGGTTTCCAACATCATACTATTATATTATACTACTAGTTATTATATTTACTTTGTGGGGGAACCACAAATCCACAAACCGACGCTTTGGCGCCCAGGCCGGATTCCCGGTACGGCGCCTAAGCGGAGAGTAAACCCGGGACTCAGCTCCAGTAGATTCACTGCAGAGCAATATATTTCCTATAGATAAATACATCTAAAATCATAGGAAATTCTAGGGAATCATTCCCCTCATTGTCCCATCGACTCTCCGATATAATAGCGCGGGAATACCCCAGGAAACCCTATCTGCCAGACCCAACTACAGATTAAGAGTCTCAGATTAATCTACATGAATCCCTGATACAGGATAAACGGTAAAGTGTTCCTATGGGATAACCGATCAGCCCTCATTAATCTGATCGGCGTGTTGGAGCAAGTGTAAGAAATGATAAACGCTGTAGTTTCCCAGGGCATCGTCGGTGGGGTCACTGGATTTGATATATTGTATCGCTTTTCCTACTTCCGTGGTTGATCAGGTCGGAGCTATCAGAACTCAGACCTAATCAGTCCGATTGAGATACCAATCCGCGACAATTTAGTATAGTGTGACACAATTTGTGTGGTACCAGATCACCCTTTCTCCAGTCCAGCTATGATTGGGGTTTGGTTTGAATAATTGTGGTGGGTCGGTGGTTCCACCCTGATTAAGAAGATGGACCACCCATGTATCGATGCGACATCGCTCGCAAAATTTTGAAGAAAAAACACATCGCCAGGACGTTATCCTTCGTGCGAGATTCGATAGGCGATCAATAGAGAATCTTGCCGGATTATCTATTCATGAACAGAGGGAACTCACACTCAGGATATAAATTAGAAACCCAAACCAAAAAAAAAAACCCCCCGGCAGATGAAAGCAAAAACAACATACACAAGTTACAAGAGCACAGGCAAGATATGACAAGAGGCAAAATGCAGGGTCACAAAACAATGGGCAAAAAAATGAGAAAAGACAAGAAACATATAGCCAAACAGAAATACTAACGAGTATATAACAATGGTGAGAAGCTGAAACAATGCCGGAAGGCACGACAGAAGGTCAAGCCCCACAATGCCAGAGGTGGGCGCGAATTTGGTTTCAAATTTGCCTAGTTTTTTTTTCATTCTATTTTTTTTATTTTTGTGAAGGGACCGTTAGACGACCCCGTCCGCAACACCGCACTGGAGTGATACCGGTGTTAGGGATTGCTTAATAGTCATACAACTATGGTAATAAGCAGTCCTGGAACAACGAGACGATATCAAGGGGGCACCCGATGCGTGAGATAAAGGGACAAATTTTAATGGAGAAGATATATTAAATAACTCTTGAAAGAAACCCATGTCGATAGTCTCGAGTTTTCTGTCAGGGAGCGCACGCCCAAAAGACATGGAAGCTCAAAAAAATGCTTCACAAATCTAGAGTGATTTTTTAAGAAAATTTTCAAATCAGGAAACAAAATCGTCCACCAATATTCTTCAATGAACGAGATCGATATTACAGCCTCAGCTTGTCCTTTGTGTTGGAATCTTTGAACAGTGCAACGAACCTGAGATTCTAGGTAATACCAGAGACTAAACCTATGATGCATAATTACATGGATACACTGTCAAAAAGATATTATGCGCTCCTTCTTGAGTGACCGGCAATTTCTGGTGCTGGGTTACATAATTAGCACTCAGCGTGACATGAAAATTTCTCAGTCAGGTCAGTTGTAAGCCGCCTTTTTATCCGTCCATATCGTCTAGATGACTCTTGTTTAGGTAGAATAGTTGCATTAATATCTTCTTCAAAGGTGAGATATACACCCTCTTGCATAAACCCAAATCCCCCTCCGTCAGGCCAGCCTCGCAGGAAACATCACGGATCCCTCGACCTCACCAAAATCAATCTAAACGAGTCCCGATACAATGGCCCTTTCGTCGCTCCTAAGGGATCTCTGTCTACTTCATGTTCCAAAGACCTATTACCCGTGTGCCTTTTATGAGCGTGATGAGAGTATGAAATTTCTCGATAGGGTTGAGTATTCGAGATGTTGAGGTTCTGTGGAAGACTGGCCACTTTGGCCCACTCGGGATGTGATCTTGATATTGATTTGTGGCAGCATATGCCAGCACGTTCTGTCCAGCAGGGAGCATAGGCTGTGCAGGGAAGTATTTGAGATACTGGAGTTTCAGAGAGGACCACTGGCGTATGTGGTTTGACGTTGGAGGTTTATACTCATTTGTGCGTCTGTTTAACAGGTGGCTGATTAAGTGCTTTCCGGTTTTCCTAAAGTATGGGTGCGCACTGTCCCTTCTATCAGGTGGATTGTGCTAATAGTGACATGGACGTATTTGTAGCTTGTAGAATCACCGGATTCATGAGGAAATGGTGATCATTAAAGTGCAAGGTGACGAGGTGAAACCTCCCGAGAAGAGTTTCCACTACAGGGACTCCTTCGATCGTTGTTTAATAATGCTGTATGCTCGTCCTTTTTTTGTATTTTATGGCATTTAAGGGTTATTTCATAATTTTGAATTATTGTGTGCTTTTTTTCTGACATTAGTTGTATTTCTGGCTTTATATTCAAAGTCTACTTGATTGTTTTGCTTATCTGTTTCAAATCTGTTCTTATTAGGAGCGGCATTCAGAAGCTTGTATTCTAGAATATATCTGATATACCCTGGATATTCTGGATCCCCCGCCACCCTTTCGTTATGCTTCCGCACGGAAGATCTGGAACGTTTAAGCACCGTTCTCAGGAGCAAATCTCCGGATCTGGATAACTGCTTGTCTAATATTGATCTAATTTCACTGTACATTAAGTCATCTTCGAGCCCCGCCTGCCTTCCTCCACAAGTCCGGTAAGAATGGCCATCGAGTCTCGCTCCCAGGCATCTTATATAATGAATGGTGAGTCAAGCCTAGTAAATATAACAATAGATGACATTTGACCTGACCCGATCTAGACATCTGAGTGCGACTCATGAGTGTTCCTGTGGCATGTATAAGCTTTAGAGTTTAATAAAGACAGCTTACCTACGGAAAATATGTTTGAAGTCAGACCGTTCAGCCTGCCCTTCCCCCCAGATGTTGGCACAGCGCTGTGCTTCGGCGCTAAGATGCACAGCCCTTATCAACTCGTATATAACACTGGCCTTCTGCATTTCGAATCATCTCAATCCTTCGCCACCGCCCATGAATATTCACAATTCCATCCTTCGCTTGGGAGATAAGCACCACAATTCGAGTCTCCCTATGCCTGAGGAGAATGAAGTATCCAACGCGGAGGGACGAATAGGGCATAGGATATGTGAGGCTGCAGAGGGGTTCGAGGCCTCTAATTTGAACTCTGTTGGTGAACACGACTCGGGTGTATGGCACGGAGACTCACTCACGGAAGGGGTTTCCATATCTGCTGCTTCGAACTATCTTCCCAACGAACTAATCCCTACCACCGCTACACAAGCCTCAATGTTCATGAGTGTGCCATCGAATGCACCCTCGATCATGCAAAGGAAAATGCAGATCAGAGCCCTCGAACAGCTCTGCAGCCTCACAAACCCTATGCCCTAATGATCCCTCCGCGTTGGATACTTCATTCTCCTCAGGCAGAGGGAGACTCGAATTGTGGTGCTTATCTCCCAAGCGAAGGATGGAACTTTGAACATTCATGAGGTGAAGGGCGGTGGCGAAGGATTGAGGTGGTTCGAAATGCAAAAGGCCGGTGTTATACACGAGGGGATAAGGGCTGTGCAACTTGGCGCTGAAGCACAGCGCTGTGCTAACATGTGGGGGCAGTGCAGGTTGAACGGTCCAATTTCAAACATATGTCCCGTGGGTAAGCTGTCGTTGTTAAAGTCTAAAGCTTATACGTGCCACAACAGTGATTGAGTAGCACCCAGATGTCTAAATCGGGTCAGATCAAACGTTATGTATTGTTACATTTACTAGGCATGGCTCACTATTAATCATATAAGATGCCTCGGAGCGACACTCGATGGCCATTCTTACCGCACCTATGGAGGAAGGCAGGAGGGGCTCGAAGATGAATTAACGGACAATTAAAATAGAGCAATAAGCGATAAGCAGGTATCTAGATCCGAGGTTTGCTGCGGTGCTTAAACGTTCCGGATCTTCGGTGCGGAAGCTTAACGAAAGAACACAAAGTGTAGCTCGGGATCCAGAATATGAAGGGTATATCAGATATATTCTAGTGTGCAAGCTTCCGAATGCAGCTCCTAATAAGAACAGATATAAAACACATGAGCAAAACAATCAAGTATACTTTGAATATAAAGCCAGAAGTACAACTAATGTGAGAAAAGAAGCACAAAATAATTCAAATGTATGAAATAACTCATAAATGCCATAAAATTGAAAAAACGGAGGAACATACGGCATATCTAAACGACCATTGAAGCAGTCCCTGTAGTTGAAACCCTTTTCGGGAGGTTTTGCATCGTCACCTTGCACTTTAATGATCAGCATTTTCCCATTAATCCGGAGATTCTACAAGCTGCAAACACGTCCATGTCACTATTAGCACAATCCACCTGATATAATGGACGCTGCGCACCCATCATTAGGAAAACTGGAAAGCACTTAATCAGCCACCGGTTAAACAGACCCAGAAATTTGCATGAACCTCCAACATCAACCACATACACCAGTGGTCCTCTCTGAAACTCCAGTATCTCAAATACTTCCCTGCAGCGCCTATACTCCCTGCTGGACAGAACGTGCTGGCATATGCTGCCAGACATCAATATCAAGATCACATCCCGAGTCGGTCAAAATGGCGAGTCTTCTGCAGAACCTCAACATCTCGAATACTCAACCATATCGAGAAATTTCATACACTCATCATACTCATAAAAGTGACATGGGGATAGGTCATCAGGAACATGAAGTTGACAGAGATCCCTTAGGAGCCATGAAAACGTCCATTGTATCGGGAATGGTTTAGATTGACTTTGGTGAGGTCGAGGGGATGCGTGATGTTTCCTGCGAGGCTGGGCTGACGGAGGACAGGATTTAGGCTTATGTACAAGGGTGGTATATCTCAGCTTTGAAGAAGATATTAATGCAACAATTCTACATGAACAAGAGTCATCTAGACGATATGGATGGATAAAAAGCCGGTTTACAACTGACCTTTGATTAAAGAAGGATAATATATAAGCACTGGTGACTGAGAAAAATTTCATGTCACGCTGAGTGCTAATTATGGAAACCAGAACCAGAAATTGCCAGTCACTCAAGAAGGAGCGCATGATAGCTTTTTGACAGTGTATCCATGTAATTATGCTCAAGAGATTTGGTCTCTGGTATTATCTAGAAGCTCATGGTCGTTTCACCGCCCAAAGATTCGAACACAAAGGACAAGCTGAGGCTGTAATATCGATCTCGTTCATTGAAGAATATTGGTGGACGTCTTATTTTGTTTCCTGATTTGAAAATTTTCTTAAAAAAATCACTCTAGATTTGTGAAGCATTTTTGAGTTTGCAGGTCTTCTGGGCGTGCGCTCCCTGACACAAAACTCGAGACCATCGACATGGGTTTCTTTCAAGAGTTATATAATATAACTGCTCAATTAAAATTTGTCCCTTTATCTCACGAATCGACTGGCCCCTTGGTCTCGTCTTGTTGTTCCAGGACTGCTTATTACTATAGTTGTATGACTATTAAGCAATCCCTAGCACTGGTATCAGTCCAGTGTTTCATTCTTGACATGTTCATGCTATTTCTAAACTCTCTCCTAATTCGCTTTCCACAGCCTCGTTACACTGCATCCCCGGTGCCAGGTAACAAACGGTTCTGAAATTCACGTTGTTTCCAAAATATCTCGTTTAAAGTACATGTTTCAATGGTGAGCCAAGACTAGTAAATACGGCAATACATAACATTTCGTCTGACCCGATCTAGACATCTGAACGCTACTCGTTCAATGTTGCTGTGGCACGTAGTAGCTTCAAAGTTTAACAACCACAACTTACCTCCTATGGGACATGTGTTTGAACTCGGACAATTCGGCCTGCACTGCCCCCAGATGTTGGCACAGCGCTATGCCTCAGCGCTAAATAGCACAGCCCTTATCAACTCGTGTATACCACCAGATTTTTACCTCTCGAACCATCTCAACCTTCGCCTCCGTGCTTCATCACCATGAATGTTCTAAGTTCCATCCTTGGCTGGGAAGATAAACACCACAACTCGAGTATGCCTCAACGTCAGGAGAATGAAGAATACAAACCAGAGGGACGGATAGCGCAAAGGATATGCGAGGCTGCAGAGGGGTTCAAGGGCTCTAATTTGGACTCTGTTGGGGGAAATGACTCGGACATGTGGAACAAAGATGCAGATATGGAAGGGGCTGCCATATCTGCTGCCTCTAATCATCTTCCTA
>QLPI01002900.1:0-16973 GCA_003314275.1 Chroogomphus rutilus | reverse complement strand
GCCTGAATATTCACGAGTACCACAGCTTTAAGGTGGATATGACTTGGAATTGATTATCAAGTTGATGTGTTAGTAAATTTTCTCCGATTGCCACATTCATCTAGCACAAAACAGAATGAACAGATGTCCTGGTATGCCTGAAGTATGGTCCAAGTTTCGATCGAGCTGATGAACGATAGGCCGAGCATGGCCCATTCTGTGGCATATGGTGTCTGTGGTTGATGGCACTTATTTATGGTTTTAAAGCAATCTTTTCAAGACGAAGATAATATTGTAACTGAGATGTGGAGGTGCAAGAAGCAAAAGCATCTCCTGCAAGTTTCCCCGTACGAAGCGTTATTACATGGTGGTAGGTGTGTCAAAAAGGCACTGCTGGCACACATTTCCAATCAAATCAGCGAAAGCGGGAGGAGTGTTGTCTGAGCTGTCACCTTAATATGGGCTGATCAAGTGTGTCGTGTGGTTCGTGCCTGGACGTATGGAGAAAGAATCCCAACAGGGCCCGGAGAGCTGAGCTGGTATCGCCCTTGAAGACGCGCACAGGTCTGCTAGCGAGGGAAAACACGCCTACGCTGAAGCGTTATGAATATTGCAAGAGGGAAGAAATGTAGGAGGACGTCTCCGCATGATATCGCATGTGAGAAATTAGAACCTCAGGCCAGACGGGCTTGTGAGTTGCGACATGATCTCGACTGCCATGCCGGGAATGAGTAAGAGGTTTGTCTACATACCCGGTGACCGTGTCTATTTTCATATTGGCTTCCATAAGCAGTTCTGCCATTCCAAATTCTCGATGGGATTCGCTTCGCCTTTCCACGGTTCTGCCACATCCTCCCTCTTGCAATGCAATCCTTCATCGTCTTCCTCACTGGTCTTTCGTTAGTGAGCCGTGTTGTTGCACAGGCAAGTAGTCGGCTTCTAGTCGCAGATGAATGACTTAAGATTCACTCGTTCTGGGTATGAAGAGTTCCACTGTAATCTGCACCACTGCGTTCTGGGTCAGTCGTGCCATCTGCACGTCCGGGATATTCATCTTATAATCCATTGTGCACACATCGCAGACCTTCAATCACAGAAACCAATCGCCATGTCAAGGTCCGTCCATAGTTGATTGACATCCTCCAAACATAATACACTGACACGTCCACTTCAGTTGCCGCTTTCCTCGAGACAGCATGTACCGGCCAGAGTGCGTCGCGGCTCCCTATGTCTATCATAGCTCTTACCGGATATTTTTAGTGATAAATGTTTCCCCACTGGAACTCGGGGCTGCGTACAGTGGACCCACTTTGGGGAGCTCTAATAGTTGTATCTGTAGCAGTGTCACTTTTTCTCTGTTGGCTGCGTGCGGAGCCTGCCAAAATGGGAGTATTATGGGGTCAGTTGTATCCTCTACTTATGGGAGATTAGACATGATGCTTTGTTTATATTTTCCTAGTTGGAGCGAGTGGATCACAAATTGCAGTCAGAGTGATGTGTCGATTTCTAAGTAAGACTGACGTGATTAATCGATCGCCTTGACGTGATTTGTGAATACGGCAGGTACCCTCTCACCATTCCCCCGGCTGTATCCGTTCCTTCTTGGGCATACTTGAACGTCTCTGTGAGGATTTTATCTCATTTTATCTCCCATTTCTCTCTGCTCAACTTCACCAGGCGGCCGGAGTCTGGGATATCTCCGCCGCCGAACTTAACCAAGCCTCCGGTAGCTTGTCCTCCATTATACTCCATTTTATCATTGTTGAGTCATTTATCCAGGTGCACCCGACTCTACGGGCGCGCCAGCACCAACATCTACAACTGCGCCGGCACCGACCTCTACGGACGCGCCGGCAACGACCTCTACGGACGCGCCGGCAACGACCTCCAGCTCATCTCCCTCCCCCTCAGGCTCTTCCCAAGCAGGAGCAATCGCTGGCGGAGTCGTCGGAGGCATCGCCGGTATATCACTAGTGGTACTTATAGCCTACATCCTCCTCCGTCGAAGGAATCACTCCTCGAGGGGAGAAGTAATACAGCAGTTTCAACCCGAGAAACGCCAGTTTGAAGACTCAACCCCGCAAAAGTATATGCCTGTTGCTGACTATAGCGCAGCTGCACCAACGACGTATCCCCCTCCTAGGCTTTACGTATGTCATTCCCATTTTGTGCACTGGCACTCGCTGATCTATCGTCAACGTACTTAGGACCCCGCAGATCCGTCGACGTTTCCGCCGACGCCAACACCTTTCCTCCCTGGCTATATGGCCCCGGGATACACAGAATCGGATGTCACGAGTCCCATCTACTCAGGCCCCATCAGTCCTACATCTGTCTCGAACAGCTCGTTTTCCGGAGGAAACCATGCGCGAAACTTGTCTGCGGGAACCGCCAATGGAACTGTTTCGAGTGTGACACAGTCTGCACAGCACGGGCGCAATTTATCGGGTGGGACTACCATTTCTGCCATGGATCCGCTGCAGGAGCATGCAGGGCACCATGGCATCCCTGAAATTCAAAGCTAAGGTTGTGGAACAGAGTGTAAGTAGGAGCGAGTGTAGCTATAGAGTTGGTGACTTGATTTGTGTTTCTAAGGCAGACATGTTGTAATGTTGTAATGTGTTTGTTGTAAATTAAGGTTTGAGAACTCTTCCGAGGGATTGGGAGAAAAGTGACGCTGGTCTATCCTCAGATCCTCACGCTCTAGATCTTGTGTGTTAGACATCTGCCTATCACCTGCAGTCATGGGGTGTGCCCTGAAGCAGAGGATCAGGTGGCTAAAGCATCCGGTATTGCCTTATTGAGAGTTGAGCTGAGGTGCTACCTCTCATTCTTCCAAGACAGTACTATCATCAAGGGAAGAATCAATCTGAAGAAGGTATATTCTCAGCCACATTAAATGCTTTGAATCCTGATTACAATTGCTAAACACACACCATGTATGTGACGTGAGAATCTGAGGGCATCCTTCGTCTTCTTTTGTAGTCCATACTTAACCGTGGCTAGCAATGCCCCTCGCTCATCCGTTAGATCCGGTGTTTCCTGTTCACATCTCTCCAAATATCGGCCACCTTCTGAAACCTTTTCATGGGACGGTATCGGCTCAGGCTCTCGATGGCAGTTCAATGGCTAGTTTCAAGTTGGCAAGCTATAGCACAGGTGGGGAGCTCGCAAAATCAAACATCGCATGTTCTGGATGCGACATGATATATAGTGATCAAATTTTTTTACAGTTCACCGAGGCTTCGTGTACTGTAGATACGTGGGTGAGCACCTTGTCCTGCTGTTGATACGGAACAATGATCCGATAAGTGCTATCTGGTCGTGATGCTGGCAGACAACGAATGAACAAGGGCAAAGCCCTTGTGTTGGTGTGTTCAGAGTCCCGCCATAGCTTTACTGATAGCCGATGCAAGTCCTCTAGTCGCCTCTGCACTTCAGGCGACCTGTAATTCAGGCCGTACGGTACCGTTCATGTTAAAAAATGAAACACCAATATGCCAGACACTCATCTATTTCCATCTCATCTAGACTGGAATATTCCAGCATTACCGCCCAACGCTGTATATCAAGGCCCTGTTCTGGGACAGTCGAATGCGTGTATATGCAGCTCCGTCACGTACGCCCTGACGTCTGCGTGTGGTGCATGTCAGAAAGGGGGTTTTGTGACGCGAGTTTTGCCCCATTTTTGCCACCGTAATCGTCCATGTATAATAACTTTTTATCGTAGATGGAGTAGGTGGATCACAAATTGTTCGGACTCTGATATCTCGATGTCTCGGTATGTGCCTCTCTTTCCCGACTTTTGTGGAAGAGTCATTTAATTTGCACAGATATCCCCTCCCGCTCCCGACTTCGGTCACCGTCCCCGCATGGGCGTATCTCAATGTAACTACACCACTCTTCCAATCTTCACTGCCCCCGGTAACGGATCTCCTTCCTAGGTCACAGACCACTGGGATGCAATGACGGCACAGGCGTTCCAAGCTGGGGGTTCGTTTGAGTTTACCATTTCCCCATTTCACGTATATAATTTATCTGTCGCATCAGGCGCCCCCGACTCGTCCCTGGGTATTCCGTCGTCTACGACTACATTTACATCCCAAACGCCTGCAAGTTCGAGCATGAGTACAGGCGTGACTATGGGCACTATGGGTACTACCACGAGCGCGAACACAACCGTGAACACGTCCTCAGCCCTTCACGCTGGGGTAATCTCTGGGGCAGTCGTAGGCGGCTGCGTATTGCTCGCACTTGTTGCGTTGGCCGCATTGATCTTATACCGCCGAGCACATCCCTTCTTGGCAGATGCCTCCCGGTCTGCTGTACCGACCCATGCCTCGGACGGAATAGCCCAAATGGATGTGTCGGGTCCAAATGTGCCAACCCAAACCTTCATACATGGCAATAGCAATAGGATGCCTGAATCTTCCCCATTACAAAGACGTTCTTCGAATACGAATGTGAGTTTTTTTCGGAGTTCTTTTAAGAGGGGTCGTGACTTCCTTGTTTTTTAATCCTTTTATTTATTTTTTATTTATCGAATATAGAACTCTGTGGACCCATCTGTGTACCCAATTGCTCCACGACCGTTGATTCGGATTCCAGGATATGGACCCGTACCTGAAGGTGACCCAATACGTCACGGTGGGACATATATCACACGGCCCTATCCTGTGCCCGGGGAGGAAACCATATATGGTGGAGAATATATCAAAAGGTCACGCACTCACATAACCACTCATCCTTTTAACCCATATTCCCATCTTTCCTCATCCTCTATGGCTGTGTTTCCGGTTCCGAGTTCTGGATATAATATTCCGGAAGTATGAGGAGATCGTGGTGTCGCGATTTGCAAGTAGGACATTGGAGCCGAATGCACAGTAGACATTATATATGATAAGATAGGCTGCATCTAAAACACCACTATGGGGTGACCAAAGAGTGACTGTTCATGATAGTAAAAAGTTGTACCACCTCAACCAGGATTATTTGTAGGTGTCAAATGGGGTGAATAACTATAAAAGGAATTGATATGAGCAAAGTCTAGACCTAGAGGCTGGTTTGAGGTATAGACTGAGGTCTAGACCATATGGCTAAGAAAGGTGACAAAGCAGTGTTATTGGAAAAGGAAATGCATGGATGGCTGGAAAAGGAATTGTTGGGGAACAGGGAATGCTCCCTATTATTTTTAGTCATTTTTCAAGCTGAATCAGCCTGCAGAATCCAAACCTCTCCTCAAGAAAATTTCCACTTAAATCAGCCATATCTTGGCAACAAAAAATATTATAATGTTTTTGGCTTCCCAATTAAGAGTGAATTACCTCCAGTAATTAACTCTTAATTATCAAGGAGATTGAGCATATGGATAATCATGAAAACATATATTTTTTGCCTATCTCTACTTGGACCCACAAGGAACCATAATTGGGTGCCAATTACTTAATACATGGAAAATGGCACCAAATTCCTGGTTCAAGTTCTTAGTCCATATTCTCTAACAAATTCCTGGTCTTATATAATGGCTATTACATAAAGGTCAGCCCAGAAGCATGGCTCATATAATATTAATATTTTGTGACTTGACCAGTTACAAGACTACTATCAAGTACATGTACCAAGTGTCTGGTAAATTAGCAGTGCCGACCGAGCAGTCAGACTATGTCCACGAACAAGTGTCCAAGCTGCATGCAAGTCACTTGGTATGCCTGTCTTGGTTTGGTACATCCACCCTCCACATTTCCCATCCTTTGCACACTCTTCCTCATTTACCAACCATTAACCCTACCCCATCTGCTCCTCACTCCTCGACCTGCTGTAGAGTTGCTCTAGGTAATTAATACCTAAAAGCCTGCGTGCACTGGTCCTTTTCTCTGGCAGGGTCTAGTGCAGTCATTTGGCACAGTAGGACTATGGTCTGTGACTTATGAGGCCACTATTTGGCATGTAATTGAGGATATAAAAAATAGAACATAGCATGACTATGTGTGACCTGTGATGCAATGTGACTGTGACCGTGAGATGTCACGTATGGTATGGGCTTGAGCTTGAACTTGTACTTGGACTTGAATACTAGAGTCTAGACTTCTTAGACTTAGTTGTGACTTGGACTTGTAGACTGACTTAAGACTTTAACTTGTGAACTTGTTATTACAGAGGTGAGCCAGAGGCCTTTATATACAGAAACCAAGCAATGATGTGAAATGATGCGAGAGGTTGGCTATGTCAGTTCAATGACAAAGCACGAGAACAAGGTATACAAAAGAGGAAACTCTGGAGAAATGGTACAGCATTGAGGCTGCATGAATAGAGGCTAGGGGCTATGATAGAGGGAGACTAACCAAAAAGGTAAGGATGATGAGTAACAATGTGAAAAGACTAACAGAATAGGAAACAGGTCTGAGTCAAGCGAAGAAAAGGGGAAACATATAAAAGAAACAATAAGGAAGTCCACCAATAAATGTCTAATAACCTTGTCTACTACTCCTGAGGGGCCTTAGGATGAGTCAGGGGACTCAGTCATCTCAGAGTATTTCTAGGTCACAGGCAACATATCTTCTGCAATTTCTCCAGTATCCAATCCAAGGATAGGGGTCTGGGAGTAGTGTTATAGCCCATACTCTCAATAAACCCATACCAGTTCCCACAACCACCCACACCTTTTCTGGGACTTCCCAACTGTTAAAAGTCTGGAACAATCACTTTCTGTAAATCCGTTGCACCTACCCGAAGTTCCATATTCCCGAGTCCCCAAGATTCCGAGACCAAGGTTCCGCTCTTTTGATAAATGATGCACAGGATCATCACATACCTCACTCCCTTGTTCTTCGTTCTGTATTAGCCCCTTGTACTCTTCCCTCCCCTTGTCTTTACTTGGCAAAGATAGTACAAAGACTAGATACATGTATATAAGTCACCAGTCGACTGGACTATTCACCAGTACAAATATCGACTTAATTCTGCGTCGTAGTTTCCGATTCAGTTCCGGTAAACTTTCCAACTTTCTGAAATTAGGGACAGACAATCGAGGAGGGCACAACACATAAGTTGAAGCCAAGTCCCTGCAACCTCGAACCACTCATACCTCTCTATACCATGAACAGTCCTAATTCCCCCAGCGCTTCCTGTCTCCCCATCCCCATTCCGATTCCGATCCTGAATCCACAACCTTTAGTCCCTCTATTCCCGGAGTATGAACCCCCCTTCGGAAATCATTCGGAACCCTCCGAAAACCCTTCCGGAAGCCCCTAGCTAAACGCCAACACACAGATTTAACAATATATTCGTACTCACACTCCTGATCATCACGAGGTACAAGACACGGGCACGATTCTTATAAATGATTACTAGGACCCTTCTCCACTGCACACCCATATCTCAGGATCCCCCATCACTAGATCCAGTCTCCAGATAACTTAGACTCCCATGAATCCATATCTGGTCCCTAAACGGGCAATCAGACGGCCAATTCAGGCCAACCCATGACCCTGTCTAGTGGCAGCAGGACTACCACGGACCCTTTGTCCAAACTTGGAAAAGACGGAAAACTTACACCACAGAAATCACCAAACTTGGCCCGTTTCTTAGAAACAACTATGACCCTCTGAAAATCTGGCATTGATTTCGACTCAGTGCTCAATCCGACCCTCCAAAAGTTTCCGCTCAGGAAACCCTGACCAACATGGACCCCCTACCATTTCATAGACAAATAGCTTTATATGACACTCACGACTCCAGAACAAGACTATAGGCTGAGCCACGAACAAACATTTTTCACTCCCTATGCATCAAACCATATAGGATCCTCCAAGTCCGGATTGAGTTCAGCAGGATTGGGCTCACCAAATAAAACCTCCTTTCCTCCACCTTCCAATCTTCCTCCCTCTTCCTTCATTCTTCCTCCCTTCTCTTCTCCCCTGCCTTGTTCCGTTCTGCCTCCCCTTTTTTCCTTCCTCAGCCTTCCAGGCCTCCTCAGTTTTCCAGGCCCCCTCCCTCTTCTTCTCCCCTTCCTCCTTCAACCGACACCCTCTTTCTGAAAACTCAAGGCTCAAGGGCCCGAGTCTGTTCCAAAAGCTCTGCTTCAAGCTTGTAACTTGAAATGGGGAAGCAGGAAGAGCCCCTAAGAGTAGGAGACCCCCTTTTATAAGTAGCATATTATGGGCGCTTGGGAAACACCTATTATGTTCTAAAATTCCTAAGAAATTCCCACTCCGCTCAATTCACCACAGTTAGGGAACGACACTTTCTGAATCTGAATCTGAATCCAAAGCCCTATTTCAAACTCCGCTCCTATTCCGAGATTGGAAACAAGGGTCTGAGGACTGGAAAGGAATATCTCAACCTTCACACCTAAGCAACATCCAAGTTCCATCATTCACTGAACTCCCATAGTATCCATCATCCACACCATCGTCTGCACTACCAACCATACCATCTCCACAGTGTCCATGATATCTGAGATATCCGTGACCTCCTGTGTGACCGATGGATAATTCCATACATGGACAATACTCCGAAGGTCAGGAATTTAGGACCCACCAGGTGGGAGACCGGAATGAGTTTAGCACGATGATTAGAACCCGGAATAAGCACCCAAGCTTTGGACCTAGTACCAGGAGGTTGGCCCTACAGATTCTGATGTATAGGTTTACTTTCCTGTTTGGATTCCCCCTGCCTAGCCCTCTCTATAAGACAACTCCAGAGGAGTCCAGAGGGATTCCCTTACAACCACATGAATAAAGCTTAGGACCTTGAGGGCTCGGTCCTAAGGGAGGGATACTGTTATGGCCCATACTCTCAATAAACCCATACAAGCCCCCACAACCACCCACACCTTTTCTGGGACTTCCCAACTGTTAAAAGTCTGGAACAATCACTTTCCGTAAATCTGTTGCACCCAACCAAAGTTCCGTATTCCCGAGTCCCCGAGATTCCGAGACCAAGGTTCCGCTCTTTTGATAAATGATGTGCAGGATCATCACATACCTTACTACCTTGTTCTTCATTCTGTATTAGCCCCTTGTACTCTTCCCTCCCCTTGTCTTTACTCGGCAAAGGTAGTACAAAGACTAGATACATGTATATAAGTCACCAATCAACTGGACTATTCATCAGTACAAATATTGACTTAATTCTGCGTCGTAGTTTCTGATTCAGTTCCGGTAAACTTTCCGACTTTCCAAAATTAGGGACAGATGATCAAGGAGGGCACAACACATAAGTTGAAGCCAAGTCCCTGTGACCTCGAACCACTCGTACCTCTCTATACCATGAACAGTCCTAATTTCCCCAGCGCTTCCCGTCTCCCCATCCCCATTCCTATTCCAATCCTGAATCCACAACATTTAGTCCCTCCATTCCCGGAGTACGAACTCCCCTTCGGAAATCATTTGGAACCCTCCGGAAACCCTTCCGGAAGCCCCTAGCTAAGTGCTGACACGCGGATTTAACAAGTAGGAGGACTAATAGGTATATGGTCGCACACTCTCATTTTGTATTTAAGAGTGAGTCGAATGGAGTGGGTGGGGTAATCAGGATGGGATGGTGCCTTGAACTCTGCCTCGTATTCCACTCTACTCCTATTACAATATGCTGGTCTAGACATCATTCCAAGAAATATGTATGGTTCTTGGCTTTCTGGGAAATAGACTGCATCTCCTATTGTATATCACTGAGTATAGATTGGATGGGATCGTCTTCTGAGTGAGATGTGCTGGGGGGGGTATGCGAAGATAGTGATATGTTAATGGTTCTGCCTGGATATGTGTGTCCTGGGGGTTGTAGCATTGCATGGGAATGAGCTCTGAAGAAGACATGATAATATAATGGGAGTCTGAAGATTGGAGTGCTGAATAGAATGGTTGGCTGTGTGATGTGGTGACAGTGAAGGTGATATGAGATGAGCGCAATTGGAGTCTGATTTGGAACATGGTTGAGATCGATCACTTTACTGTCACCGTCCCACCTTGGGACATCCTGTCCTTGTTTTATCCTTGGCCATAACCCTATTGTTTTATAATCGGTTACTCCCTATTGTCCTATTTTTGGCCACATTCCTATTATGATATCTTCATTGTTCTATCCCCGTTTACATTCTTCCACCCTATTTTTACTCATTGTGGACAATACCCCCATATGCTCTGCATACCTTTTTGTCCCACATCCCTTATTCCACATGTCACTTCTTAAACTATATAAGTAAGACATGCATGTACATACTTCCTCATTCTGGATATCAACTGAGCTTAGGCCCCTTACCTTCTCTTTCCTCTGTAAAGTCCTCTACTCAGGCCGGCACTTTTGGCACTCTCCAAGTACCTCCTCTCTCCCAAATTGGTGGCATGCATGGCAAGTAGGGTACAATGCATGAGCATATTGAAGCCAAAGCCACTACTTCTGGCCTGCAAGACTTGGCCACTCTCTGCCCACATCTTTGGCATTACCGAAGCTTGACGCTAACTTTGTCCAGGTAATGCATATCTCAGTGTCTGTCTACACTGAGGAGTCTAACTTTGTCTAGTTGTATAACTTACAATTGCACCAAGTTATCCATAATACTAATAGGTTATGGCCCTTGCAAGCGAAGCAAACCCCTCAGCAAGCTAGTAGCTGACAGTTCTAACTGGAGCATATGGAAGAGGCAGGTGAAGTTCTGGACATATTTGCAGGGGATTAAATACCTTAATTTGAGTTCTCATGAAAGATAAGGTTACCATAGTAACCATCTATCCAGGGTTACATGTTATATAATAGATGGAGCATCAGATTCTGATTGTTCTGATACTATCCCACAAAACCGAGTCAATGGGCCCTTGATTTGAATTGCCCATATCTTCATCACCCCTGATCCGAATTATATAATTTTTAATGGTTGCATAGCCCTGATCAGATTTGTTCTTTGATACACCAACACATTTTTCATATATGTTTTATATTCAAAGATATTCAATGAATAGTCCAAAAGCACCAAACATTGACTCAGTTTTGTGAGTCACTGTAAGCGACATGAATTGGTCACATCTCAAAACATTCTGGCATGCTATTAAATGTGATTGTCAGTTAGGCTAAAACCAACTGAATTAGTCAGAAGAGTAACTAAACTACTTATACAACAATGTCAGGGAAAAAATATACTAACAATGACATGACCTATGATGCATTTATGACAAAACTCACATGTAAGTAATATGAGAATTTTCATGCAATGAGAATATGTAGCAGAAGAATTCTTTATACCTAAGTTCTACAAAGCCATGGAAATAAAGTATGTACAGAGACTATTTCTGAGTTTGAATATGTGTGAGGTGGTTTAAAAGCAAGTGAGTTGGGTCATAACAGGGTAACTCTGGTCTAAATGAAAATAGACCAATACTATATTAATTCATCATACATCCACAAGCTTATGGCCTGGTTGGATAAGTTGGTAGAAGAGGAATAAAACTATCTTTGCACTAGAAGATGTTACTGTAAAACTATAGAATAATTCAGGTCATATCAGTGATACCAAACCCTGGATTAGTTTAGTAACTACCTGTAGAATAATTCAGGTCCAACTAAGTAGTTAGCTAATGAATTGAAAGCAATCCTATGAGTAGACTTTCCACTTAGTAATATCAAACACTGAGGGGCTTCATCTACACTATCATGCATATATGAGGCACCTTTCCTAACAACTGGTATCTCAGGCTAGCTTCACATCTCCACTAGCCTTCTGAGCCTTGTAGACTCATCTATACATCCATTGTTTAGCTAGCTACTCAAAACTGGGAAATATAGACATGGCCTATAGTTATTAAGAACTGAAGAGGATGTAGTTGTATAGTTCCTAATGATCATATCTCCTATTGTTGAAACAATTGCGATTTCATAATAGGGCTTGGCTTTAACTTATGTATTACGCTGTCTAGACCTCAAGATCTCTAATTTCATAATGCCAAGGGCTGTAATGCTAAAGTGGGTTGTAATAACAATGTTTGGCTTATAGGGTTGAAATAAAGTAGAACAAGATGGAAGTGAACAGGGGAATATTAGTTGATATTCTAACTAAAGAACAGACTAACAAACATACAGGCTTTATACTAATTTCTTTATCTATGAAGAGTCCATGTCAAATGGAAATGGATTCCTATACTAGATGCAAAATGTGAGGATAAAAATGAAATAAGGAGTAAGTATTTCAATTAATGTGCAATGGAGTTTCTATAAATAGAATATGACAATGACCCAACAATAGAAAAGAGTACAGTAGGGGAGAAAACTATTCAAGGGTTTTGAACATTTGTATTGTACTGTAAATAACAGGAGGATTACATATTCAAAAAATATGACGTAATTAGTGGAGATAGCCCTGCTTCTGAACTTATGGTGACAATCAAGATGATTATGTAACTCTCAATATTGATTGAGATATTAATTATTTAAAAAAATGAAGCATTTGAATGGTTCTGTCCCTCACATTTTTTAAACAAGAAATGGTATATATCAGTACTTGGTAAAGCCCCCATTTGCTCTCATCACTGCCTGTACCCTTCTAGGCATGCTCTCAATCAACTTCTGACACACCTCTAGCTTTATCTTCTCCCATTCCACTCCAATCCTCTCCCATAGCTTATACACACCACTAGGGGGGTGTTCATAGTCAGAAAGGCACTTTTTGACAATAGTCCAGAGATGTTCAATGGGCTTTAGGTAAGGGGACTAAGCTGGCCACTTCATGACCTCATAGCCATGGTCAGAAAACCACTCAGTGGCCCTTGGGGTCATTATCCTGTCGAAAAATAATGTCAGTAGAATCTTTACCATAATACTCTAGCCTAGCCTGAAGCTCATCATCTAAAATCTGCCTATACAACTCCCCATCCATCCTTCTATCAATTTTGGAAGCATAGCCAGGTCCTTCCTACAACATACAACCCTATACCATCACAGAACCTATACCAAACTTAAGTGTTCCCTCAACTAGCCTATCATTCAAAGGCTCTCCAGCCTTTTTGTATACCCATCTCCTTCCATCTGACCCCAATTGATTGATTTTGGTCTCATCTAACCAGACAACATGCTTCCAGTCCTCTAGAGTCCACTCCAGATGAGCTTCTACAAACTCCCTCCTTGCCTTCCTATACCTTGCACTAAGAAGCGGCTTCTTTCTCTTTATAACTGCCTTCATCCCAGCCTTCTTCAGGTTCCTCCTTAGAGTCTTGACTGGTTCATTGAGAATGTTTTTGAGCACCTGAGTACCCTGGGTTGCATTCTCAATCTTTCCTCTTTGCATGAGCGATATGATATGGTGGATGTTAGAGGGGGATATCTTGGATGGGTGACCACCAGTGGCCTTGGGTATATCAGGACAGTGTTTCCTGCCAATGGTAGAGAATGGTAGAGATAGAGCCAACAGAGACACCAAGGTAAGAGGAAATATAGTGGCTAGAATGACCAGTTTTGAGCAATTGGATAATAGAGTCAACTTTAGCAGCAGAGAGAGGCTTCATGGTTCTGAACAAGGGATGTTTGGCTTTGTTTGGACAGAAACAAACTATAAAAAGGTTCACATGATGTCATGTGACTTGTCATGTGATTTCCAGCCCTGTATATATAATTTATTGCATTAATAACTGTGAGGGACAAAACCTTTCAAATGCTTCATGTTTTAAAATAACTAATATCTTAATGAATATTGAGAGTTATATAATCATCTTGATTGTGACCTCAATTTCAGAAGAGGGCTATCTCCACTAATTACATCATATTTTTTGATTATGTAATCCTCCTGTTATTTACAGTACAACACAAATGTTCAAAACACTTGAACAGTTTTGTCCCCTACTGTAATTGCAAGTTCAAATTCAGATTAGAAAAGTGGAGTGATGTTATAAATAGAAATGGAAAAGTGACATGAACAGATTATACTATAAATGGAAAGTGGAGCAAAAATATAAATGGAAACTTAAAAGTACGGTGAATGAATATATACTATAAACAGTAATACAATCATGTGGTGTTAGAAATATAACCATGTGGATAGATATAATAGAGTGTAGCATGTGATGGCAAGATTGAATAGGTAGAAAATGTGAGGGTAATCATATGGCTGAATGGGAATATGCTGAATTGCCTAAAAAGGAATAGGTAACTCGGTGAGGACATTCTAATAATAGTGGATTATACAAGTAGGCCTACATATACTTATCTTGGGGTTCAGTTAGCCCTTTAGAACTGGTCCAGGCAACTCAGCAGATATACTCAGCAGATATATATATATGTAGGTGGCAACAATACTCCCCCTCAATCCATGTAGATCCAAGTAGTCTGTGTTGTTATCTATATCTATTATGTCGATCCTTATCAAGTGGCTAGTGGACACCATTGTATAGATCAGTAGGTGCAAGCAATATTGTAAGACCAGCTGTAAGTTGCTACATTGAAAAATTGCACTGAAAAGGCCCAAAAATTTGGCCACATTTAAAACTCGTTGGAAAATTTTTGGAATACATTTTTTGGATGTATTTTGACATTCTGATTCTGAATATAACATTAGTTTGGCATAAAAAATTCTTGATCTTATATGTATTCTATTATGTTTTTCTTCCCCCAATCCCTATGTATAATATTTTTCCTATGAAGTATGATTTATGGATCATTCTGTCCTGTATCATATCTCACTTAGTTTTCTGCCTCTCCTACATGTAGTATTAGTCTATGTATTGTAAAAATAAATGGGGATCTTTTTTTTGTTGTTGACTACAAGTCTGAATCATTGGAAGTCAAATTCAATTGATTTATTCTTTCTAAATCAGCAGAAAACTGTTACAAACTTAATATGAAGAAAAAGTCATTTTAATTTTATTGTTTATTTTATGTAAATGATGAAGAAACTTGTGAATTGTTGGGATTTTATGAGAGAATGATGATTAGATGTCCTCTCTGCATTTGGTTGAGTGATGATCAATCTTGAAAGATATGTTTGGTCAGTGGCTGTGGCTTTTAGTATGTAGATAATTTACAGAACTGATTCTCAAGTTGGTAGAATAATTTTTAATACTAAAGATTCACTATATGTTTTTTTCTATGTATATATATTCATTTGATGAACATGCTGACTAAGACTTTCCAATTATAGATTGTCTATGATTGGGAAGATAGATATTGGTGTTCAATGGCTGTTAAGGGTAGGGAAATCAGGTAGTCATTATATCCTCAATGCAAGTCTCCCAATGTAGTAACAGTAGTGAGGCTTGTAGTAGGGTATAGGTTTAACTTATATCTTCCTTCCACTGGGCCTCACTGAACCCTAATTTCATAGGATGTAATGGCAAGACAAGATGAATGGAAATTAAGATGGAGGTGAACAGGGGAATCTTAGTCAATATTCTCACTGCTGAGTGGACTACTGAAAGTAATTATATTATCTTGGTCATGAAAAGATCGCTTTGAAACCATAAATAAGTGCCATCAACCACAGACACCATATGCCACAGAATGGGCCATGCTCAGCCTATCATTCATCAACTCAATCAAAATTTTGACCATACTTCAGGCATACCAGGACATCTGTTTATTCTGTTTTGTGCTAGATGAATGTGGCAATCGGAGAAAATTTACTAGCACATCAACTTGATAATCCATTCCAAGTCATATCCACCTTAAAGCTGTGGTACTCGTGAATATTCATGCTCTGGCAACTGCGATCCCACGAATGACGGAGTCGCGGGGCTCTGTAGACCTCCCGATGGGCTCGTGGTTGACAGTGTGGTAACAGGGCTGGACACCGCTGGGAAAAATGATGGCGAAGGGGTTGGCGGGAATGTTGATGGATCATCCGGGTTCTGGGATACGTACAGCATTCGACGTGAGTGAGCCCACTCAAAAAAAAGTAATAAATCATCAGAGTAGAAGAAGCAGACGTACATAAAGCTTCGGCGGGGCCTGAGTGTACGCAGGTACTGGTGTCGGGGGCGGCAGCGGGCTTTGTGGCCCTATCAAATCAAATTTCTCTCCCGTAATCGACTTCGTGCTCGGGGAATATCCTGCTATGCGTCTCCTTCTCCGGTAGATCATATACCCTAGGATACACAGAACGGCAAAGGAAACGAAGCCGCCGACAACTCCCCCGGCAATTGCACCCGTGTTAGAAGAATTTGAAGTGGTTGGTCTGGTTGAACTGGCTGAACTGGCTGAACTGGTTGGAGTAGCTGAAGTCGTCGAGGCAGATGATGTGGCGGTGGAAGTAGGAGCCACTGCTGAAGAGTCTGGAGCTCCTACGTACATTAAATATTCCCGCTCTCAACACAAAAGAAGTTCGGGTGAAGATGTATCCGTACCAGTGTTACGGGTTTGCAACGCTGCAACAGAATCCCACGTGGACCCGCTTTGCTGAAATTGATAGATGGGTCAGAAACCACAGGGACATAGAAGAATGAGATCAGATCTGCTCACAGTAACATCGAGGTAAGCCCAAGATGGGACAGACACATTACTGGGGATCTGGAGGGGATAGCTGTCAAAATCCATAAGTACCACGCCAAGGTTGGTGAACACTGTGTATTTATCCAAACCTCGCAATAAAGATATCACCGGGTGTACAGTTGGTCTTCCAGTCTGTCCACCTGAGTGAAAAAGTCAAAAAGGACATGAGTCTAATATAATTATACATACGAATCCCAAGGGTTACCCTGACAAAACCCACAAGCAGAAATGAGAGAATATACGACGGTGCTGCATTGGCATGTGCTGGATTGTCCCGCCTTGGGTCCGCCATATTCGGCACCAGCTGGAAGGTCCTTGATAAACCACGCTAGTAGCACGAAGCAATGTCATATGAGTGTGCTACTTAGTTTGTTCCGGTATAAAAGCATGCGTACTCCCAGCATTGCATCCACCCTGAAGAAAGGAAGCGACTGCGTAATCGATGTCGAGATTAGATCGGCTTCGCTATACCTTGTACAACGACACGACACGCACCATAGCATGGACTCTGCTGCTCTTGATTGAACGTCTGC
>QLPI01002897.1:0-15074 GCA_003314275.1 Chroogomphus rutilus | reverse complement strand
AACAAACACCTGAGTCAGTGACTTGGTGTGCAATTCTCTCAACTCCCTCAACTCCCTCAAGTGTCCAAGGGAATTGGAAAGGGTCACTGCAAAGACAACTGTGTCGAAAAGGATAAGCAATGCATCCTCAATAGTGACCACTGGAGCATGCATAAGCATTAACACAAAATTGAAAGAAAGGAAGCTTCACTTCTGAAAATCATGTGAATAGACATATGAAGGAATCCAATCAACATAACTCACAAGTTAATCTTGTTCACGTCCATATCACTTGGTGCACAGTTGCTTATTGTTGCAATAAACTATGCAGTACAGATCAAGTTTTATTAGTCATCACAAAATGACAGCATGCACTACATACCAAGTAACACCCAATAACGCCAATAAATAAAAGACCAAGCACCAAACAAGCCAGTCTCTTAAGCTTGGATGCGGCATATGCCCGTGCCATTAAATGCCCTGGTAAAATAGATAAGTAAATTTGTGAATGAAAAATTAGAGCAATTGTCACCTTGGATTCCAAGAAGGGGTAGAATAGCAATACTATTAATACTGTAAGCTAAGTCATTACATGCACTGTGTTGACATTAGATTCTGTGTTAAACATCATGAGAGTCTTACTAGACCCATATTAATGTGAACTCTTTGTGATCCATGGCATAGAACTACTCACCTTGACAGATAGATTTGGGGGAAAAATGTTAAATATTGAGATGAACATGAAGTAGATGACCTGTGCATAGCGAGCCAAAATATACAGGACTGATCCTAATCTAAGCTTCTTCCCCCAGATATGTTTTCTCTCATAACGGAATGTAAGTAGTGTGTCATAAACCAAGAGTGCTATTTCAAATAGTGAGATCACAACGAGGTCCACAAAAAATTACTACTGAGCTTACTCAACCCAGCAATCAAAGAATAGTTCACAGCCAAGCTGTCCGGATCATAAATTCCCTCGAAACATAACAGTTTAGGGTGCTCACAGATCTGTTTCCTGCTGGATTAAGACTCGATTACTCCCTGGAGATGACATCTGGTGAGTGAATGTTGAGAAGGACTGGATCGTGTGTTGGAATGAGAGGCTGATGGATAGATGCAGAATGTGCAAGCTTTATGAGAGTCATGTCTGGGTGAAAGCTATGGATATCATTTCATCCAACGGAGATAGTATCTCTAGCACGGGACACCGGAGATATGTGGAGGCAGCATCGTAATGGAGGTCACTTCTCAACGAGGACAGTATCTCTGACATGGTCCACTAGAGGATGTGTAGGGGAAACATTTCAACAAGGGACATTTACCAACGAAGCCAGGATCTCTGCTGTGGTACACTGAATGATATGTAGAGGTAGCATCGCAATAGAGGTCATTTATGTCAGATAATAATAAGAGCAGGAAATTTCCGCGTCGTTAATAGGTTCCAATCTCTAACATCATGCAAGAAAATACCCTCTCTGAAAACCCACATAGCATTCGCTCATCCATGTATCAACCGTTCTCCAAATCCCCAGAAAACAGTGCTATATCACGTGGTGCGAGAAGCTTGAACTGCTCAGGGGATGCGCAGCTAGAACAATGTATGTCTCAGCTCCGACCAAGAGACGCTATGCGCTTAGAAAAATGAATAGTGAGTGGAACAAAGATTAACCATAATAAATTACTTCGTTGGATATAGGTTCTAGGGGCAACATTTCAACAAGGGACATTTACCAACGAAGCCAGGATCTCTGCCGTGGTACACTGGATGATATGTAGAGGTAGCATCGCGATAGAGGTCATTTATGTAAGATGATAACAAGGGCAGGAAATTTCCGCGTCGTTAATAGGTTCCAATCTCTAAAATCATGCAAGAAAACAACCTCTCTCAAAACCAAAATAGGATTCGCTCACCGTGTATCAACCCTTCTCCAAATCCCCAACAAAAAGTGGAATATCACGCAGTGCGAAAAGCTTGAGCTGCTAAGGATATGCGCAGTTGGACCAATGTATATCTCACCCCCGACCGAGAGACGCTATGCGCTTAGAAAAAATGAATACTGAGTGGAACAAAGATTAACCACAATAAGTTACTTCGATGAATGTAGGCGGGGTTAGAAACATGCCGGGCGCGATGAATACTTTCTTGGGATTAATGTGCCTCTGTCGACGTGGCCATGACGCAATTTACCTTCAGCAGGAACTGATTTATACAAACTTGAATACTACTATGACATAATACATAGGTCTGATCCGCAGGTCCTGCTTTCACATTCAACGTTCAACTACTTCGCATAGTATACAGGATAAGTTTCTCAACGGTCCTGCTTTCTAATGGATATCGTCCACTCTTTCCAGATATACCACTGTACCTCTTTCACATGTTCAGATAGGTTCCTATGTCATTTGACTCCACTGTCAATCATGCCAGATCGGGACTGTAGACTCCTCCATGTCATGCTCGAGATGAAAACGATCGAAACAGGGAAAACTATGTGGGATGACATGGTGACTGTGTTCCTGCTTCGGGTGAAAAAGTCACTTTACAACACATATGCAATAATTTGGAACTTGACGAGTTGCTTGGTTTACAAGCTTCAGCTTTTATTATTTCTCCAGCTCACGTTTGATTTATTCCGTAAGAGAAATACTTTGTTCTCATTTTTGTATTTGTTAAATTCTTAAACTAATTGATCACCTTAAAAAAAAGCCTACAGTATAGTAGACCTCCTTGATACAGGATACCTCCTTGATACAAAATGATTTTCCAAGGTCAATTCTTATTCCAGTAATACAGGGTTTTGCACAAAGAATCTACTATATATAAGCAACATTTAAGCCAACCCACACAAGGGAGGGAGAAGAATTGCATTCAGGAGGAATTTATTTTCATCTAAAATTTCTCAATTTTGATAACATACAATCTTAAATCAGGATTGCTCAACTTTTCTGAGAGATTTTGTCATAAGGTGTTCACATTAGGGAAGCTATGCATCTCCTATTGCTAATTACAAAAACTCCAAGTGGGATTTGACCTAACTTGACCTTAATCTGACCACAAAGATATTGGGGCTACCAAAGCGTGACATGCAACACACTAGTAACACAAAGAAATGGATGACTAATCACAACGGGCCGCAAATTCCGCCCACGGAGAATTAGGTGTCACGCTTGTATCAAGGACCTATACCTGTGACATTTTGACCTGTTCCACAAAATAATTTACTCTACCACAACAAATGCTTTTTCACCCCTATAATATAGAGCAAAAATGTTCTCAAGACACTTCTTAGCTGCAATATTATTTTTTTTAAATTTAATCTACAAAATTTTGAGCTAAAATTGAGCTTGACTGAAATCTGTATCAAGGAGGTCTACTATACTGTATATAAGATGAAATTCGATGACTTCTTTAGTATAAATTACAGTAATCGCAGTATAATCACAAATAGCTATCTACACCAGATGATCATCCGCACAATAATAATTATATATGTTCTAGGACGACATCCTGAGCTCCCAGCGAATACTATCATATGATTCCCCAATATATGAACGTCCGTGTCCTTTTCAATCTCAATTTGTTTCAGCGGCATCTGCAAACAAAATTGAATCATCACAGAGAACTGGAACAACCCACCACAGCTGAAATGATGAATAAAAGTTACCTGAATTTTGCGATCCCGCTGGAGCCATGTTATCTATCTGTCCCAAACTCCTCCCGGCCCATGGATACTCATCGAGGTCAATCCGATCTGTATTGGAATCGGGGAGATCCTCGAGCTCAATTTCATTCGACGAGGGGAATCCAGTATCAATTGACTCGGTGATGTTCCGGTCACCGAATTCGTCCATAATGGCATTGTGAATCCGTCGTGTAGCTGCATGGAAGCTGTCAATGGGATGAGGGGAAGAGTGGGTGGTGCCGTTAGGATGGGAATGCTTCTCTTGGAGGTCCAAATGAATTCTACAGATGATGATAGCAGACAGGCTACATGAGGAATCAGTCAAGTCACCCAAATAGTCGTATTTCATGGCTCTTACCTGTCCTGCAGAGGAGTAAGAATGTTGGAATAGTAGGCTATTGACATGTTATTAATTTGTTATTTGAACCAGTTATATCCAATGAATCATTTACTCTTAAGACCTGTCATGATCACTACTCAGCCAACTTTATGCAGGATTTTATTGAGAAATACCTTGCTTGTGATGGTTGCAGTTAAAGTTACTTCGCTGGATGTAGGCGGGTTCGAAACATGCCTGACGCGATGAATACTCTCTTGGGATTAGTGTGCCTCTGTCGATGTGGCCATGACGCAAGTTACGGAGGAGCCGATTTATATAAACTTGAATACTACTATGACATAATATCTGGGTCTGATCTGCAGGTCGTGCTTTCACGTTCAACGTTCAACTACTTCGCACAGTATACAGGATAACCTGCTCAACGGACCTTCTTTCTAATCGATATAGTCCACTCTTTCCAGATATATCACTGTACCACTCTCACATGTTCAGATAGATCCATATGTCATTTCACTCCACTGTCAATTATGTCAGAACGGGATTGTAGACTCATCCATGTTGCGCTAGCTATGAAAACGATTGGAGAAGGGAAAACTCTTTAGTGTAACATGTGAAGGTGTTACCGCTTCCGGTGCCAAAAGTGACTTGAAATGTGCAACAATGTGCAACTTGGCAAGTTGCTTGGTTTTACAAGCTTTGGCTTTTCTTATTTCCCCAGCTCACGTTTTATTTATTCCGTGAGAGAAATACTTTATTCTCCTTTTTGTATTTATTAAATTCCCGAACAAGTTGATCACCTTAAGAAAGAGCCTATATAAAATAAAATTCGGTGGCTTCTTTAGTATAAATAACAGTAATCACAGTATAATCACAAATAACAATCTACACCAAATGATCAGTCCGCACAATCATAATTATATATGTTCTAGGACGACATCCTGAGCTCGAAATGAATACTATCATACTACTTCTAGTTCCCCAATATGAAGGTTGATGTCTTTTTCAGTCTCTATATTGTTTCAACAGCATCTGCAAACAACATTGAATCATCACAGAGAACTGGAACGACCCACCACAGCTGAAATAATCAATAAAACTTACCTGAATTTTGCGATCCCCCTGGAGCCATGCTCTCTATCTCTCCCAAACTCCTCCCGGCCCATGGATACTCATCCAGGTCAATCCGGTCTGTATTGGAAGCGGGGAGATCCTCGAGCTCAATTTCATTCGACGAGGGGAATCCAGTATCAATTGACTCGGTGATGTTCCGGTCACCGAATTCGTCCATGATGGCATTGTGGATCCGTCGTGTAGCTGCATGGAAGCTGCCAATGGGATGAGGGGAAGAGTGGGTGGTGCCGTTTGGATGGGAATGCTTCTCTTGGAGGTCCAAATGAATTCTACAAATGATGATAGCAGACAGGCTACATGAGGTATCAGTCAAGTCACCCAAATAGTCGGATTTCAGGGGTCTTACCTGTCTTGCAGAGGACTAAGAATCTCGCCAAGAGTAGGCTATTGACGGTTTATTAATTTGTCATTTGCACCAGTTATATCCAATGAATCATTTACTCTTAAGACCTGCCATAATCACTACTCAGCCAACTTTATACAAGATTTTATTGAGAAATACCTTGTTTGTGATGGTTGCTGTTAAGGTTACTGTGAGCATGAACCTGACTGTGGATAAGATGCAGATTTTGAATAATAAAAATTAGATACCCATATCGTAGTACACCTTATAATAATTAGCCACAATGTATAATACCACTCAGAAACATACTTTGTTCAACGAACACCTGAGTTAGTGACTTGGTGTGCAACTCTCTCAACTCTCTTAACTCCCTTAAGGTTCCCAGGGAATTGGAAAGCGTTACTGCAACGGCGACTGTGTCGAAAAGGATGAGCATGGCATCCTGAATACGGTTCACTGGACAATGTATAAGCAATAACACAAAATTGAAACACAGGAAGCTTCACTTCTGAAAATCATGTGAATAGACATGTGATTTGAAGGAATACAAACACAATAACTCACAAGTAAATCTTATTCCGGTCAATCTCACCTAGTGCACAGTTGTTTATTGTCAAAATAAACTATGCAGTGCAGATCAAGTTTTATTATTCATCACAAAGTGAGAGCATGCAATACATACCAAGTCACACCCAATAATTCCAATAAGTGAAAGACCAAGCACCAAAGCAGCCAGTCTCTTAAGCTTCGAGATGACATATGCCCGTGCAATTAAAAGCCCTGGTAGAATAGATAAATAAATTTGTGAATGGAAAATTAGAGCTATTGTCACCTTGGATTCCAAAAAGGGGTAGAAAAGCAGTACTATCACCAAGGTGAACTAAGTCATTACATGCACTGTGTTGACATTAGATTCTGTGTTAAACATCATCGGAGTCTTACTGGAACGGTATGAATGAATTATTTGTGATCCATGGCATAGAACTACTCACCTTGATGGATAGATTTTGGAGGAAAATGTTAAATATTGAGAAGAACATGAAGTAGATGACCCCTGGATAGCGAGCCAAAATATACAGGACTGATCCCAGTCTAAGCTTCTTCCTCCAGCTATGCTTTCTCTCATAACGGAATGTGAGGAGTGTGTCATATACCAAGAGTGCTATTTCAAATAGTGAGAACACAACGAGGTCCACAAAGAATTACTACTGAGCTTACTCAACCCAGCAATCAAAGAATAGTTCACAGCCAAACTGTCCAGATCATAAATTTCCTCGAAACTGAACGGTTTAGGGTACTCACAAATCTGTCTCCTGCTGGATTAAGACTGGATTACTCCCTTGAGAGGACATCTAGTGAGTGAATGTTGACATGGACCGGATCGTGTGTTGGAATAAGAGGCTGATGGACATAGGCAGAAAATCCAAGCTTTATGAGAGTCATGGCTCGGTGAAAGGAACAGATGTTATTGCAACCCATGTGGATAGTATTCCTGGCACGGTTTCGCTTGATGATAAATGATATGTATACGCAGCAACGCGATGCACGCCATTCATAAAACATGATATCAAGTACTTGAAATAGCCTTACAACGAACAGCAATTCTTCTGCGTCGTGCCAGAGCTCCAATCTCAACCTAATAGCCTTGAACCACCTTCGGGAATAGGCTGTTGTAAGAATTCGGGATAGGAATCCTTGAATGTGTACGGATGCCTTCCCCTAACGATCAACAAAAATGAAACATTAGACGGCGCGAGAAGCTTGAACATTCTCCTACTAAAAAGCCAGTGGCACTCAATCCGTAGCCATAGCCGCATACCTGAGTTCACCGGTCAATTCAACTCACCTCATCCTAGTGGTTGGTGTTACATGTCTGAAGGAGTAAGCCAGACAACAGTTTCATCAATCGGTTGGCACCTCACCACGTTCGTTTTAAATAACTTCTTCATGTTGTGGTTAAGCTTGGTCCGACTGACTATACATTTTTTCTAGGCACATACTGTGTATATCTCATTCACTTGACAGGAGTTGAGGCATGCACTTACCTTAAGCATGTCGCGCCGCGTGATATGGCACTGTTCATCGGGGATTGGGGGAAAGGGTTGATACATGGTGAGCGATTCCTATTTTGGTTTTCTCCAATAGGGTGTTCTCGAAAGAGATTTGAGGTTGTTTTCTTGCATGAGGTTAGATATCGGAACTTAGTAACGATGCAGAAGTTCCCGTTTTTGCTGGATTTACGCGGGGTTCGAAACGCGCCGAGCACAATGAATTCTTTCTTGGCTGTCCACGTGGCAAAGTGCGAGTGCATGCAGCGGACGGGAACGTCAAAGTGAGGTAGGGCGGGTACAACGGAGGGGTCTGAGGTGCTGGCTTCTCTCGGGATCAGTTTGAATATTATGATACCGATATTTAAGAATGTCATGGTCGAAAATTCTCAGAATTCTCCCGTGGATATTGGTGCTAATGGATCATGATAAGCTCTACTTCTTAGCTTTGTAGGATAGACCAGGAGCCGACAAACTGGGTGATCGTGAGTCGGGGAAAGGTATTGAGTGGGCTCATCTTCGGGTGTGATAATAACACTTCAACTTTGTTTTGTTTTTATTTTATTCATTTTCGTTCTTTAACTGCCCTCAATATCCCAAGCGATTGCCAATATTATTTGTGGGGAGTGATATCAGGCAGGTGACGACACAAATGCTACTCACTGTTATTTTGACCATCAAACTTGAAGAATGGAAGGCCCCGACCGGAATACAGCCTCTGCGCCTGTTATGGAGATTTCAGCTCAGGCGAATCTTGAGATTCTGAGAACAATACCTTGAATGAAAGATAAAGAGCCGTTCTGGTACTAGAAGCATACGTAGGATGCAAGTCCACCATTTAATATCCTAGGGAAACTGTCAAATGAGTAGTGCAGAATATTTGGTTTATATTTCAGATTGGCGTCTTTGGGGTTTCACATTAAGATATCTTGATGTTTTAATTTAATAGCCTCGATGGCGCGTTTATCCTCGAGAGCTCGATTTCTGAGTGATATATCCTTGATATGAGTGTGGGTGTGGTGTTGTGGGGATGTTAGAAGAGGCAAATCTCGGAGAAGGTTGATGGAGAGTGGAGATAGCAATAGCATCCAACACGATGACGTAACTATCGTGAAATGGGGTGTCAGAAGTCGGTGCGCATTGCACAGCAACCAAGCTTAAAGAAGAGTGAAATTGATGTTTCGAAGTGCAGAACGGGGGTGTAGACTTATACAAGTCGTCCTAAAAAAAGCGAAAACCATCGAAAACTATTAAGGGTGACATGGTGACGGCGTTACTGCTTCGGGTGAAAATCTTTAAAACAATGTGCAACGTCTTGCTTGATTTACAAGCTTCTGGCTCTCCCTGTTACTCCATATGAGGCTGCATTAAGTCCGTAAGAAACATTTAGCATATGTTTGGTTATTTCTGTATTTATTAAACTCTCCATTCAAATTTTGAATATAAATTACATTAATCACAGTATAATCACAAACAACCATCCACACCAAATGATCAGTCAGGACAATCGTAAGTATATGTATTCTAGGGCGACATCCAGAGCTCCCAGTGAATAATATCATACTACTCCTGGTTACCCAATATGTGAACCTCGATGCCCTTTTCAATCCTATATTGTTTAGACAGCATCTAAAAAAAACATTGAATCATCACAAAGAACTGGATCAACCCACCGCCAACTGAAATAATGAATAAACCTTACCTGAATTTTGCGATCCCGAAGGAAGGGTGTTCTCTATCTCTCCCAAACTCCTCCCGGCCCATGGATACTCATCGAGGTCAATCCGATCTGTATTGGAAGCGGGGAGATCCTCCAGCTCAATTTCATTCGACGAGGGGAATCCAGTTTCGATTGACTCGGTGATGTTCCGGTCACCGAATTCGTCCATAATGGCATTATGCATCCGTCGTTTAGCTGCATGGAAGCTGCCAATAGGATGAGGGGAAGAGTGAGTGGTGCCATTAGGATGGGAATGCTTCTCTTGGAGGTCCAAATGAATTCTACAGATGATAATCATAGACAGGCTATATGAGGTATCAGTCAAGTCACCCAAATAGTCGTATTTCAGGCCTCTTACCTGTCCTGCACAGGAATAACAATTCCGGAAAGAGTAGGCTATTGACATTCATTAATTAGTTATTTGCACCAGTTATATCCAATGAATCATTTACTCTGAAGACCTGTGATAATCACTACTCAGCCAACTTTATGCAGGATTGTATTGAGAAATACCTTGTTTGTGATGGTTGCTGTTAAGGTTACTGTGAGCACGAACCTGACTGTGGATAAGATGCGGATTTGGAATAATAAAAATCAGATACCCATATCGTAGCACACCTTTATAATAATTAGCCACAATGTATAAGACCACTGAGGAACATACTTTGCTCAACAAACACCTGAGTCAATGACTTGGTGTGCAAATCTCTCAAATCTCTCAACACCCTCAAGGTTCCCAAGGAATTGGAAAGCGTCACTGCAACGACGACTGTGTCGAAAAGGATGAGCAACACATCCTGAATAATGTTCACTAGACAATGTATGAGCAGTAACACAAAATTGAAACAAAGGAACTTTCACTTCTGAAAATCATGTGAATGGACATGTGATGTGAAGGAATGCAACCACAATAACTCACAAGTCAATCTGATTCTGGTCAATCTCAGTTAGTGCACAGTTGTTTATTGTCGAAATAAACTATGCAGTGCAGATCAAGTTTCATTAGTCATCACAAAGTGAGAGCATGCAATACATACCAAGGCACACGCAATAATTCCAATAAGTAAAAGACCAAGCACCAAAGCAGCCAGTTTCTTAAGCTTCGAAACGGCATATGCCCTTGACATTAAAAGCCCTGGTAGAATAGATAAATAAATGTTTGAATGGAAAATTAGAGCCATTGTCACCTTGGACTCCAAGAAGGGGTGGAATACCAATACCATCAATAAAATACGCAAAATCATTACATGCACTGTGTTGACATTAGATTCTGTGATAAACATCGTGAGAGTCATACTACAGCCATATGAATGTGAACTGTTTCCGATCCATGAAAGAGAACTACGCACCTTGATGGATAGATTTGGGACGAAACTGTTAATTGAGAGGAACATGAAGTAGATGACCCCTGCATAGCGAGCCAAAATATACAGGACTGATCCTAATCTAAGCTTCTTCCTCCAGATATGTTTGCTCTCATAACGGAACGTGAGGAGTGTGTCATAAAACAAGAGTGCTATTTCAAATAGTAAGATCACAATGAGGCCCACATAAAATTACTACTGAGCTTACCCAACGCAGCAATCAAAGCATAGTTCTCAGCCAAACTGTCCGGATCATAAATTTCCTCGAAACCGAACAGTTTAAGGTCCTCACAAAACTGTTTCCTGCTGTATTAAGACTGCATTACTCTCTTGAGAGGACATCTTGTGAGTGAATGTTGAGAAGGACAGGATCGTGTGTTGGAATGAGGCCCTGATGGATAGAGGCAGAATGTGCAGGCTTTATGAGAGCCATGGCTGGATAAAGGGAAAATATGTTGGTGAAACCAAGATAGTATCTCTGCTACGATTTCTCTTGATGGTCAATGATATGTAGAGACAGCAGCGCGATAGAAGTAATCCATGAAACTTGATATCAAGTACTTGAAATAGCCCGGCAACGAACAGCGATTCTTCTGCCTAGTGGCAGAGCTCCGATCTCAATCTAACAAAATTAAACCATCTTAGGGAACAGGCTGTTGCACGAATTCAGATAGGATTCCCTCAATGTGTCCGGACGACTTCCCCTAACGATCAACAAAAATGAAACATTAGACGGCGCGAGAAGCTTGAACCGTCTGCTACTAACAAACCAGTGGAATTCAATCCGTAGCGATAGCTGCATACCTCAGTTCACCGGTCAATTCCACTCACCCCATCCTCCTGGTTCGTGATAGATGTCTGAAGGAGTCAGCCAAACAACAGGTTCATCAATCAATTGGAACATCACCACGTTGGTTTTAAATAACTTCTCCATGTTATGGTTAATCTTGGTCCGACTGACTATAGATTTGTTCTATGCATATAGTGTATATATCTCATTTTGTTGACCGGAGCTGAGAGATGCATTCACCTCCAGCATCTTGCGCAGCGCGATATCGCAATTTTTGTTCAGGATTGGGGAAAGGGTTGATACATGTTGAGCGATTTCTATTTTGGTTTTGTCCAATAGGGTGTTCTCGAAAGAGATTTGATGTTGTTTTCTTGCATGAGGTCAGAGATTGAAAATTAGTAACGATGCGTAATTTCCTGTTCTTGCGGGATTTACGCGAGGTTAGAAACGCGCCGAGCGCGATGAATGCTTTCTTGGGTGTCGACGTGGCAAGGTGCGAGTGCATGCAGCTGGCGGGAGGGTGAAAGTGAGCGCGGCCGGGTACAGCGGAGGGGTCTGAGGTTGCTGGAGATAACACGCCTGGTGGTCAATGCCCGAACGGTCCAGAAGACGATGTAGCCGAGGATCGCGCACTATCATGACCTCTGTCAATGGGGAAAGCGGCGTTTGAAAGGGGTTTGAGCTCATGCCCCGGCGCTGCAAGACTGTAGCGGTTTTCGACGCGGTTTTCGACGCGCGCCGCGTGGAGACTCCTCCACTCACCCAGCAGGTTCTCGCCCAGGGCCAACACCCCACTATATGTGTCTGATTCGCGCTCGTGTGCTCGTGTAGACCAATCTGACGATATGTTCTCGGTTGAGCTCACTTCGAGAAAATTTTGCCATCGAAAACTAATGTGGTCATGTGTCCACTGATTGATGGAAACTGTCGTTTGATTTACTCTGTCAGACATCTATCTGGAACAACTAGGATGAGCTGATTCAAATTGACCAGTGAACACTGGTTCGTTGGTAATAGGTGGTTCAAATTTCTCACACCGTCTGATGTGCTATTTTTTGTTGAGCGTCATGGGTCACAGTGACATGGAAGCGTGCCTTTGACAATTGACAAAGTGAGTTCTCGGTGTGTAACCTGTGTCGTGGTTAAATGTGAGTCTCATAATCGATTCCCGTGGCCTTGGGACATGGCAGAACTACCATATAAATGCGCACTGGCGGCGAAGATACGCGTTTGTCAATCCATGTCGGTTAACGGTGAGTTACGCTCAATTGTTTGTCGGCATGTCTTAAATACTGTGATGGGGAATATAGGTTGGTAGATGGACTAGCTACTATGGTACAAAATTTCGTAGCTATGGGATGTATAGCTAATATTTTATGTACTTATATGCTACTAAGCTGGCGACGCGCAACGGGTCGATCAGATGTAAGCGCTGGTCCGAGGAGCTGGCGGCGATGTGACTGAAAGTCGTGTAGGTTGATTGTGGGTGATCCACAACAATGAAATAGATCAATAGAGGCGTGAGTGTGATGTATAGCACCTATATAACTATCCCCGCTGGGTCCGCAGCCTTGAATGACGACGAGAGGTGGTTTGACCCAATGCGGCTTGACGTCACGTGAGTGCGTCGAGTAGATATCAAATATAAGTGTAGGGGGTTTTTCGGTACAGTATAGTAGACCTCCTTGATACAGGATACCTCCTTGATACAAATTGATTTTCCAAGGTCAATTCTCATTCCAGTAATACAGAATTTTGCACATAGAATCTACTATATATTAGCAACATCTAAGCCAAACCACACAAGGGAGGGAGAAGAATTGCATTCAGGAGGATTTTTTTTTCATTTAAATTTACTCAATTTTGATAACATACAATCTTAAATCAGTGATTGCTCAAATTTTCTGAGAGATTTTGTCATAGAGTGTTCACATTAAGGAAGCTATGCATCTCCTATTGCTAATTACAAAAACTCCGAGTGGGATTTGACCTAAATTGACCTTAATCTGACCACAAAGATATTGGGGCTACCAAAGCATGACACGCGACATTTAATAATACATAAGCGTGTTCCCATCTCTTCTCATCATCAAACAACACGTAAAATTCACGTGAAAAGAAGTACAATGCCAAGCAGGAGTCTATCAGAGAATGTCAAGAATCATAAGAGGCACCATGCTAATGAGCAAAGGCTTTCTGATGCGGTCAAAGTGTACAAAGAGGGGCAGGCAGGTTATTCAACAAAGAAATCATTGCGAGAAGTTGCTCACGAATTTGGAGTGGACTTTAATACTCTCAGTAGATGCATCAATGATAAAGGATCATCAATGCTCAAGTTCAATTCTACAAAACAGTGGCTTACAGTTCAAGAGGAAAAAACTCTTGTCACATTTATCACAGTATCAGCCAGTCATGGGTTTCCCCTAACTCACAGACAAATTGAGCAGTCAGCAAATGCAATCCTCGAAACCAAAGAAGGTCCCTCCTGCACCAAAGTTGGAAAGAAGTGGATCTTTAATTTTCTTGGGCGTCATCTTGAGGAGTTGCAAACATACTGGAGCAAACCTCTTGACACACAGCGAGCTAAATCATTGAACCCTGGTGCAGTAAAATCATGGTTCGACATTGTAGAGGAATATGTTGTCAAATCAGGAATACGGCCAGAGGATATCTATGGAATGGATGAAAGTGGGTTTCCAACAGCATATGGAGGAAAAGAAAGGGTGATAGGAGCCCGAGGAACAAAGACTCAACATAAGCAAGGAGGCGCAGATCGAGAAAGTGTTACAGCAATTATAACTATTTGCACAGATGGAACAACAACAAAGCCAATGATTATCTACAAAGGAAAAAAGATGATGCAAAATTGGAATGATAACAATGTTTCCGAAGCACAGTAAGCTTTTTTTCAAAAAGTCTGGAGGCAAACTAAACTCTTTGTTAGTATTGCACATTCTGAAAATGGATGGACAGATGGCAACATTGCCTTTCAATGGTTAACTATGCTTTTTGACCCAGAAACAAAGGAGAAGGCTGGAGGCTGCAAATGTGTTCTCATCCTTGATGGCCATAGCTCCCATTACACTGCAGCATTTCTAGATTATGCTGGAGAAAATGACATAATAGTGCTTGGATACCCACCTCATTGCACTCATGCTCTACAGGGTCTCGATGTTGTTTGCTTTGGAAAGATGAAAGGAACCTGGAAACGAGTCATAACCAACTTTGAAGAGGATAATCAAAGACCAGTAGGCAAAAATGACTTCACTCACCTTTTTGGAATGGCATATAACCAGGCCTTTGATGAAGAAACTGTCAAAGCAGCATTTCGTGTCACTGGCATATATCCATTTAATCGTGATGCAATTTCACCTACCCAAATGAAACCAAGCATGGCTACATCAACTAAAGGAGAGTTTCCCCTACCCCAATCAAGTCCCGTCCGAGTTATCATTGGGGCCTTTGACCCAAACCCATCAGAAAGCCACCTGGTTGCATCTACATCAACATCCAGTCCAAGCCATATTAGACCACTCACCAACATCATCGTCACTGAAACATGCACAAGATTGGCAAATAGACCCTGCCCTGTACACACCTTCAAAGAGAATGCACTCATTATACAAGGGACTTGCCTCCACATCATCTGGTTCATTCCTTGTTTCAGATGAACCCA
>QLPI01002894.1:0-18753 GCA_003314275.1 Chroogomphus rutilus | reverse complement strand
TGAAGCTGGAACACATGTCCGACAGCAATGGATGAAACGGTCGAAATTCAGTTAGATGTGGGGTGTGGCTGCCGCGTTGCGCTTGTGTTCATGGAGTAGGGCGCATCAAGGTACCATTTTTGTGGATTGGCATACAATTGAAGATACATATTACTTTGTCTTGGCACATTGGAACAACTCCAGCCCACTCCACGCTTGTCAGATCGACTCTTGATGCTGATGCAAGATCGTTGGCACGATCTGATAAGCGTGATAAATGCTTATCATTGTGGAATCCATTCGAGGTTACGGATCAATCCATGCACCCTGAGGTAGACCAGGGCTTTTTTCGGTGATTACATGGTGGCGCAACCCTGATCAGCATGGCGTCATAGGAGGTGGATAGTGTGCGGCGTTTAGGTGGAATCCCCGGAAACCTAATATCATCCCACTCCTCAGAAGAAGGACGGAGCTGATCCAGCCCACCCTAGAACGCTCGTTCATCTTGGTCTCAACCACATCGATCAAGGTTGGTACTGATAGAGCAGGATCACAGAAAAGAGGTTAGATTAGATTCGACCGAATCGACTTCGTAGAGGAGTTTGATATGCTTGCTATCGGACGACACCCCGATGCCGGAAACACTTACCAGGTCCACGTCATGTCGATAAAGGTTGCACCGCCATTCATGATCAGTTACTAAGACCAACTCAGAGTGACCAGGAGTTGTCCGTTTAACCAACCGCGTCTATGCTAAAGGGAGAAATTCATGGAGATCAGGGTAAAACAACAGCTTGGTTAGGCTTGGAGTGGGAGGAGTTGACTGGATAAGGCCCTGATGTGTGATAAGGGCCTCTAATCGTTTATGCTTTATCATTGATCATTGTTTACCTCAGTCAGAGAACAGTGAAATTCGGTCATCATTAGGGAGATCAGATTACATTAAGTTAGGCTTGATCGGCCTTGACCTGTGCTGGCTTACACCACAGTTCAAGATTATTTATCGTTGATCTCGTGGGACTATATGGTTTAACATTTATGACTGCACTATTCAAACTTGACCAATGGGACAAAGGAAAATTAGATCCAATCGGTCGAAATGTGAGTTTCAGTTGATCCGGGGACGCCACATGGACTCAGTCATGCAGTGTTTATGTTCGATAGGATTACGGGGTAAGTTTAGGGATATTGGATTAGTGTGGGACTTAATTTCTCTAGTGCTCGTGGGTGCACCCTGCTTATATGAAACTATTTCGTCGCGTTGTCTACACACACATCGGTAGATGGGAGGGAGCCATTGGTTTCAGTGATTGTGCACGATCGGTGGCACAACCTTTATGGCATGATGGCCAAAATTGGGCCTCGGCGTGATGTAATATGTGGCGTAACGGATCAGTGACCGTTCAATCGGCCTCAGTAATCGCAATAAATGACAAACAGCAAGTCGTGACGTCAGTGCTGTTTTCGGTCATGATACCTTGATCGGTTTCATACCTGTGGGGGTGGGATAGTCTTGTTGCTGTTCTGTAATGTTCTTGGCATCCTATGCCCCTCGTCTACAAGCCTCGCTGTTCACATAGCCGATTCTCTGATCACGCTGCGTATTGCAGAGTGACATGGATTTTTGGTTGCTGCATGATGCCGCAATAAGCACGGCTGCAGGAGGCTGTGCATTAAAGAAACCTTATCCTGTTGAGACGAGACATAGAGAGGACAGGGGAGTAGGGAGAAATTAGAAAAGTACATAAAGTTGGGAGCACAAGAGAGTGCATACATGGAAGACAAGAGAGTTAGGGAATATGATTGGGCACAAGGGAGCATCAGAACAAACAAAAGTAGTAATAGGACGAATGGAAAAGTACATAAAATTGTATCACATGCATGTGTAGAAGCGGCAGATCAAAGAATGGTGGCCTATATGCTAGGTGCCCACAGAGAGGAGGATACAAGGATCCAAAGGACATCAGACACACCCAGAGTAGAGTCTATGGGGAAATGTCCTATGTAAGACTATTCCACGCTGTTGTCAACCACTATGCCCCCCCAATGTTTTTGATGAGCATTAGCGGTTCCAATGTCTCTTATGCTAATTTTCAGTCTAGTCAGAGTATGTTTACAAGGGATTGTGCGGATAGGAAAGTTGGCTACTCAAATCGCTTAGGACTATTACCCTGAGTCCGCTGTGAGCACCAAACTGCCCACCGGTGCAAAACTAATTCTCTATGCAATCGGATGGGAATAGACAGCGTGGCCTTGACTTCTCTACCCAATTCAGCCTCTTTAGTCATAGCTCCTAGGCCCACTCCGAATCAACGTTGATTATCCTGCCGTTTCCCACCGTTGAATGAGTTATTTTCCACCCTGGTCTTTCTCCATGTATGGCATGTATATTATGAATATTTTTGTGGTTGCTAGGGATGAGTCTGGTATATTCATGCCCTTATGACGGCTCCGTCCTCCGGTTGTGACGGCGATCCGGCGCAAATATTCGGGAAGGTATATGTGCATTACAGACATATTGAAACAGGTTTTTTTTAGGTTCCTAGAATAATAATCACCAGTGGGTTTCGCAAAATCAGAAGGAGTATTAGTGCTAAACAATAGGGTTCTGGCGCTGGGCGCTGGCATCGCCTTCACACGCTGCACTGTCCACGTCACACTCCCTTGTCTTTCGACACCTCACGTAGTCGACGTCAGTCCCAAGCAGGAACCCCCGGATCCGAACCCACATTGCATGTCGTCGCCCGGAATCGTATCTACCGTTACTGGGAACACCTTCAGTTAGTTTTGTCACGATGAATACAATATATCTGAGAGCCAATCACTGATCATATTTCTGTTGTAGATACGCAGGGTGATGCAGTTATTCAGAATACCGTGTTCCAGAACACCGTCAGTAAGTGAAGTGCCGCTTAATGGCACCTTCCATACTCAAGACAGCGTAGATGTCTCCCCGGATCCTTTAGCGTTACTCAAACCCGCCGAGCGCGCATCCTATGACACACGGTACGGCGCCGAAGATGACCAACCTCACGGATGCATGGACAACACCCGTGTGCAGATATTGGCAGATCTAGAGGCCTGGGCGCATGATCCTTCAGCTCCAAACGTCCATTGGCTCCACGGTCAGCTCGGTACAGGGAAAACAACGATCGCTCATACCCTCTGCAAACGCCTAGATGCGCAATGTTGTGACAAACGGTGGAAGGAATGGGGAGAAGGGAGTGAGGGATGAGAAAAGGACAAAAACATATTTGAGCACAGATTTAATTGTATGACAAGAAAGAATAGTGTAAAATAGCATACAGAACAGGTATTAGTGAGCATGCAGTGGAAAGTAGTATAGTACACGGACTTACTAGTAGTTACCCTGCGGGAGACACAAACCGGCGGTGACTTAGACGCTAAGCGCCCGGATGATCAGGAGATGTAGGGGCTGGAAGAGCCAAAATGTATGGAATATGGAAGGAGACAAAGGGAAAGCAGATAGGAGGAGACAGAAGGAACATAGGGGAAGAGACTCACATGGAAAGGAACAAGAATTGAAGGAACCAGGGTGCATACATGCAGTTACCGAGGACAGATGACTGAGAAACAGGAGAATGAGACACGAGACACAACTCAGAGAGGCGATAACTGTTGCAGACAAGAAGGGAACAAAGGGAGAAATAGTTCTATTCAAATGGCACCACTGACAGGTGCCATATCTCTATAAAGATTCCATCGGGGCAGCCCACAGTGGGCTGACCCTGCATATGCTCCACAGAATCCATCAATTACGGATCATATTTTAGTTAGAGGATTTACTTGTATAAAGAGAAAGTAACTAGGACAAATAATACCAGTCTCTCATACCGAAAAACCCTTACACTTATATTTGATATCTACTCGATGCACTCACATGACGTCAAGCCAGATTGGGCCAAACCACCTCTCGTCGTCATTCAAGGCTGTGGACCCAGCGGGGATAGTTATATAGGTGCTATACATCACACTCATGCTACTATTGATCCATTTCATTGTTGTGGATCACCCACAATCAACCTACATGACTTTCAGTCACATCGCCGCCAGCTCCTCGGACCAGCGCTTACATACGATCAACCTGCCGTGCGTCATCTGTGTAAGAGCATATAATTACATAGAATATTAGCCACACATCCTGTAGCTACAATTCTCTGTACCATAGTAGCTAGTCCATCTACCAACATATATTCCCCATCACAGTATTTAAGATGCAACACAAGCTTGGGGGCAGCTTCTTCTGCTCTCTGTTCAATTCTACTTCCTGGCTCTTCTAACCCACATATATACACTTCCTGTGCTCCCAATCCTACATGTCCCTATGTCCACTTCCTGCATCCATATCCCCTCTATCATGTTTTTCTCAACATTCATATCCACAATGGTGGAGGATAATGGTAAGTTTCCAAAGTACTCTGAAGAGGTGAGGGACAATATCAAGGCTGTTCTGACTAAGGGTGCTCATGGCTTGTAAGTGGTCTCTCTGCCTCTTCTGAAGTTGTTGCTGGCTGATGTAATGCTAAGGTTTCGATGAATAGCTTGTCAGTTAAACACACCGAGAGACTAATTTACTCATGGCAACCTCATGGAGGCATTGGAGTCGCTCCCAGTCATTTACATGAGACTTATGATCAAATTCTGGAAAAAAAGGTCTCCGGAAACACAGCCAGGGAGCCCTGAGGATCTGTCAGTGGCTTGCATCTTTGTCAAGAGCAATATCTCTCTGGGAGGCCAGCAAAAGCACTGGTTACAGATCCAGACTCAAAGGATAGTCAAATTTATAAGATAATATCACAACCTCTGGATCTGGAAAAACTGTTAGCCATGTGTTTGAGTCTAGTTATCATTACCTTCCCAGACGCCAAGAGACCTTACAAAGCCGATGTCAACATGAGGAAGAAAACATTGACCCATTTTGGAAATGGTTCTCTAGTGCAGCAGACCTCACGCTGGCCCACTTCTCCCTTCTGGAATATCTCACCTCAGACTACCTCAGCCAACAAAACAACAAAATGTACTTTTATTACCTGAACACAAGAATTGCTAATACATTCATTGCTAGGACATGTGTCACAATTTTACCAAACTGGATGCATACATTAACTCCAGGTTTTAAGCATATTTCCAAAGTTGTCAAAACATTAGGACAGTGTTTTGAGCTACTGTATCCTCTGCACACACCATGTTCACTTCAAAGATTTGAAGCAGGTAAGGCAGATTCCTTGATAATTCACCCAAACTCCATCATGACTCAGACCTTCTGAGCCAGAAGTATATAAAAGAACATTCTTTTGGATCCAAAAACCACTGCTGTGACATAGATTGCTGAATTGCTGACATTATAAGACTACAAGGATGCAAACAAACAAGAGGACACTGTTATAGTTGTAAACCCTCAATAACCCTCTTATAACCCAATCCTTAGTTGCACTATGTTATGGTACTGATATATAGGCTTGAGATCAAATGACAATGCCACCTGAGGGATATATAAAACATGCCAAATCTGACCGTGCGAAAATCACCGAGACTCCAAATGTACTCAGATAATACAACCCCCTTTGTGTTGTAACGAACGGTGGAAGGAATGGGGAGAAGGGAGTGAGGGGTGAGAAAAGGACAAAAACACATTGGACTCATATTTTGACTGTATAACATGAAAGAATACTGTAAAGAAGTGTACAAGATAGGTATTAGTGAGCATGCAGTGGAAAGTAGTACAGAACACGGACTTACTAGTAGTTACCGTGCGAGGGACTCAAACCGGCGGCGACTTAGATGCTAAGCGCCCGGATGACCAGGAGATACAGGGGCCAGAGGAGCCGAAATGTATGGAATACAGAAGGAGACGAAGGGAAAACAGATAGGAGGGGATAGAAGGAACATAGGGGAAGAGACTCACATGTAAAGGAACAAGAACTGAGGGAACCGGGACGCATATATGCAGTCACCGAGGACAGATGACTGAGAAACAGGAGAATGGGACACGAGACACAGCCCAGAGAGGCGATAAATGTTGCGGACAGGAAGGGAACAAAGGGGAAGTCATTCTATTCAAATGGCACCACTGACAGGTGTCATATTTCTATGAAGATTCCATCGGGGCAGCCCACAATGGGCCGACCCTGCATATGCTCCATAAAATCCGTTAATTACGGATCATATTTTAGTTACATGGTTTACTTGTATAAAGACAAAGTAGTTACAACGAATATGAACAGTCTCTCATACCGAAAACCCCCCATACTTATATTTGATATCTACTCGACGCACTCACATGACGTCAAACCGCATTGGGTCAAAGCACTACTCGTCGTCATTCAAGGCTACGGACCCAGCGGGGATAACTGTATAGGTACTATCCATCGCACTCACACCTGTATTAATATATTCCATTACTGTGGATCACCCACAATCGACCTACACGACCTACGGTCACATCGCCGCCAGCTCCTCAGACCAGCGCTTACACACGATCGACCCGCCATGCGTCGTCTGCATAAGAGCATATAATCACGTATAAAATTAGCTACACACTCCTTAGCTACAAATCTTTGTACTACGGTAGCTAGTCCATCCACCAACCATCATCCCCCATCACAGTAATTAAGACTTTGGGATCTAACAACCACTGTTGGGTCACATTTACATCTTGGTCGATTGGTGGCATTACCAGATGACGAGGATACAATCAAACAAGAAGGGGTTGTGATGGTTGTAAAATCTTCAATAACCCAATCTGTGGTTGTACTAATGCTATGCTACTAATGTACTGGCTTGAGATCAACGATGACTATGTGACCTGAATAATATCCAAAGCACACTTTAGATGGAGAGAAGCCAAATGTTTCGAAAGGTCGAAATTCAGGGGGGATCCAGCAAGAAATCAGTGGCAGGTTGGTGATAATCCAGTCCCTTCCCAGCGAGATGGATATTTGTGGCTCCAGAGGGGAAAAGAGATGAAAGCAGGAGCCAAAGACACTGTAGATTAACCTGAGACTTTTAATCTGTAGATGGGTCTGTCAGATAGGGTTTCCTGGGGTTTTCCCACGCTTTAATATCTGAGAGTCGGTGGGACAATGAGGGGAATGATTCCCTAGATTTTCCTGTGATTTCTATAGTATTTATCACTAGGAAATATATTGCTCTACAGTGAATCTACTGGAGCTGAGTCCCGGGTTTACTCTCCGCTTAGGCGCCGATCCGGGAATCTGGTCTGGGCGCCAAAGCGTCAGTTTATATGGTTGTGGTCCTCCTACAAGTTAGATATATTATCTAGTAGTATAATATAATATATGGGGTTGGAAACCCAACTGTGACCCGGCCTTGCTGTACGACGAGTAGCTGGTATCTTAGTCCTAAATAGGAAAGTACGCTCGGCGCTCAACCTTCCGGTTCAGCGCGAGAAAAAGATATTCGAGCGTAGACTAAGGGCTAGTGTGACGGGGGACAACGATACAGGTATAATTGCTTGTTTATGTTGAGAATAACTGCCGTATGTCCCACAGTTCCATCATCACCCCAATAACCAGCCCCTTATATTTCCAATATCAAATCCTACTCGGACTTGTCCCAGGCTCAGTGGCAGTGCCTTACATTGTTCTATTATACTGATAGTGTTTTACTTGCCTTTTGTTCTATTATGCACATTGTGACTTTTTGCTCTTTCTATTTTTTCACATCCTTCTTTTCTATCTATTGTCAGTGTCACTCGGTCCCAACTATAAGTAACACCATTCTCTTCTTTATCACTTCAGTCTTTCCTTACAGAAGACTGAAGTGAGTAATGTTCTTATATCCTGTGATAAGTAGAGACTCACCTTTTGTTAATTATCCGCGTCTCTAGGTAGATATTTAATAAGATTTGAGTCTTTCCTTACAGAAGACTGAACCGCATCTCTAGAAACTTTGACAGTTTATACTACTACAAAATACTCATACTATATATGAAATAGGGAACCTATTTATAAGTGAAAACTTCACGGAGTGAAGTTAGAAGCCGGCCTAATGCGGCCATACGCGTGGTACACCCGCATATATGCGGTGGGGATGATACAGACAAAAACTTCACAGGGGAAGTGATAGAAATAGAATAGAATTAGATATAAACTGAATAGAAATACACATGCCAGTGTATCCCCTTCCCAATATGTCCAGATGAGGTGAGCCGGCCCTTGGGGTAGGTATGGGGCCGGGTAGAGAGTGTGGGGTAAAACCCGCTCCTAAAATCATGGAAATATTATCGTGGGTTCCTCATTATGTATATAACTTCAGTGTGAAGTTGCATCCTGATCTGGGAATGGCTGGGGGAGATATTGCAGTGTGAATGTTGAATATATATATAAAATGACTCATTGGTCCTTGGTTCTAACAGACACGAGTTACTCTGCTTCCATCCGGGAATTGGAAGGATTCATGTTCCAGTACTGCGATTGAATCACAAGTATTAGTGTGCCATATACGGACTGAGTTGTCGAACGAGCCAGACAGCACTTGCATGCCATCGGATGAGAATGCAATAAATGTTATCACGTCTGAATGTCCCTCCAATGTACCTTCCGTCGCTCCGGTAGTCAGATTCCATATCCGGACTGAGTGGTCCATGGAGCCAGACATGAGATGTGATCCATCGTAAGAGAAGGCAACAGAGGTCACCTCATCTGAATGGCCCATAAGTAGATGCTCCACTTGCCCTTGAGAGGCATTCCAGATCCAGACAATTCCATCACAACAGCCCGACACTACATGTCTCCCATCAAGAGAGAATGAAACAGACAACACCACATCTGAATGTTCCTCCATTTGGCACTTTATCGTTCCAGTATGTGAACAATAAGGAATGGCCGAGATATAAAACAATAGGGCTGTGAGTAAGTGGCAATGAATAGTGAATGTCCCAAGGGTAAGCAGGTGAGGGGAAGGACAGGGAGTGTAAGGATAATAAAGAATAGGGGGGTGGGGTAAGGATAATGAACCAGATGATAAACCGAGTGTACCAAGCTGGAACCATGCCCCATGAGGGATGATATGAGTAAGGGTCAGTCGGTTGGTACTGCCGAGTAAGTCAGAGTACGGTGTGTGATCGTGACAACCTCATGTATCCATCTTGGCATCACATGCTCCTGTCAATTCACTCATTTCATTTACATCGCACTCCATATGCTTGCTATTCCATTCCATCTTCATTTATGTCAATATCCTTTCATTTACATTCTGCTCGACTTTTATTTATTCGCAATTCCGCTCAGTCTCTTATATCCGATTTGCTATTACATGCCTTAGGGTAACTCCATTGGAAATCGGAGTGAAATGTCAATGTCACAGAGGAGATCATTATTTGGGGCATAGTATTTCTGTTCTTGCTTTTCACAATCCTCAGCTTTCTTATTCTATTATAGGAATCTAATCGACTCCTAGTAGATTTGAAGTAGTATAAAGATCTTGTACTTCAGTAGTTCAGTCCTTAGTCAGATAATTAACCTTGATTTTCTACTAGCTAATTCTCTGTCTCACCTTTCTGAAATTAGAGCCAGTGAAATGTGGTGGGTGCAACACACAAGTTGAAGTCATACCCTGCCCTGAACCTCACCATTGATTTATCTTTGGGAGATTTTACATTAATGACAATTACGTCATTCCTTCACATCGTAACAGAAGTGCCAAAGATATGGGCAGGGAGTGGCCAAGTCCTGCAGGTCAAAAGTAGTGGCTTTGGCTTCAACGTACTCATGCATTATGCCCTACTTTCCATGTGTGCCACCAATTTGGAACAGAAGGGATACTGGAGTTCCAACTGGCAAACTTCAGAACATTACTTTCTACATAACATTGTTGGATGGCAGTTGCTCCCCAGTACTTGGCTTCAACTGGCTCACCCGCTACAATCCATCGATTGGCTGGGTATTGGGCAGTATAACTTTCAATACTACAGAACCAACTGCTGCTCAGACACCTCAGGCCTCAACCACTGTTTCACAGTCCAGCACCTCGCTTCCAAGCAATCCGTCGCCATCTCTGAAGTTGGAGGTGCCATGGATAGCCCTAGTTAATGCAGAAGTGTTTGTTCATGCCTGCAAACTAGAAGGTTCGCAAGCCTTTCAACTCGACCTCGCGGATCTCAACAAATATGCTTGAGGCTCCACTACGGTCGATTCCTCTGACAACCTGGATAGCATTAAACAGCATGTTCCAGAATTCTATCATGACTTTGCTGATGTCTTTAGTAAACAGCACGGTAATACACTAACACCTCATAGACCCTACGATCTCAAGATCAACCTTGAGGATGGCGCTTTGCCCCCTCTTGGTCCCATTTATTCCCTCTCAGTATCCAAACTCCAATCATTACAAGATTTCATCGATGAACACCTCAATATGGGCTTCATTCGACCCTCACGTTCATCACATGGTGCCCCAGTACTATTCATACACAAGAAGGATGGCTCCCTACGGCTCTGCATAGACTTTTGTGGTCTAAACAGAATTATGAAGAAGGACCGCTATCCACTTCCCCTTATTTCCGACCTCTTAGATGCCCCCAAGAAAGCTCATATATACACTAAAATTGACCTCAGACATGCTTATCACCTCGTTCGAATTGCAGAAGGAGACAAATGGAAGACAGCCTTTAGAACATGTTATGGCTCCTTTGAGTGGCTTGTCATACCTTTTGGACTTTCTAACACCCCTGCTGAATTTCAGCGCTTCATGAACGATGTTTTTGGCAATCTATTAGACAATTTCACCATCGTCTATTTGGATGACATCCTCATCTATTCCAATGACGAATCCTCGCATATCGAACACGCTTATGAAGTTCTTTGACGATTATGCAAAAACAACCTTTACGCTCGAGGAGACAAATGTTCCTTCCACCAAATGTCCATCAATACCTTGGATATATCCTATCACCCGAGGGTCTTACAATGGCAGAAGACAAGGTCAAATGCATCACTCAATGGCCTGAGCCACAAAAAGTCAAAGACATCCATTCATTCCTTGGATTTGCAAACTTGTATTGAAGATTCATTTTCAAATATTCCTCTATTATGACTCCTCTTACTCAACTCACTCGCAAAGGTCTGGCTTGGAACTGGAGTGAGGAGTGTAGAGATGTGTTTAATAAGCTGAAACTGGCATTCACATCTGCCCCCATCTTAACTCATTGGACTCCTTATTTGCCCTTGATTGTGGAGACAGATGCATCAGATTATGCTTTAGCAGCTATACTCTCTCAACACTCCCCAGATGACGAGCTTCATCCTGTCTCTTTTCATTCCCGAGCTTTCACCTCTCCCGAACTCAATTATGATGTTCACAATAAAGAACTGCTCGTGATTTTTGAAGCTTTTCAAAAGTGACATCACTACTTAGAAGGTTCCGGCAACCCTGTCAATGTCATCACCGATCATAAGAACTTGGAGTACTTTTGTACAACCAAGTTGTTGACTAGACGTCAAGCTAGGTGGTTGGAATACCTTTCTCAGTTTAATCTCGTCATTCGTTTCAGACCAGGTTGTTTGGGCACTAAGCCTGATTTGCTCACTAGATGATGGGATGTCTACCTTAAGGAGGAGATGAGCAACTATGCCACCATTAATGCCCAGAACCTTCAACCCATCTTCTCTCAACATCAGTTGACCATGTCCCTTTGAGCCACGAGCCTCGTCAAACCTGTACTGAGGGCCTTGACTCTTATAGACACCGAGCATATCCTGAATGACATTAAACATCATCTTCCCTCTGACTCCTTAGCCCAGAAACACCTCACGAATAACGACAACCTGAAGTGGCAGACTAATTCCAATGGTCTGTTGCTATTCGACGATTGCATCTATGTTCCCAAGGCCCAAGACTTACACTTACATGTGTTACAACATAAGCATGATGACATTCTTTCTGGACACTTTGGAATTAACAAAACCATCGACCTCATTAGATGCGACTACAATTGGCCTAGCATGAGGTCATTCATCAAAGACTACTGCAAATCCTGTACGACGTGTATGTGGAATAAATCACAATGTCATAAGCCCTACGGATTGCTCAAGCAGCTTCCAGTGCCAGAAAAACCCTGGAACTCAATATCCATGGACTGCATCGAACAGCTCCCCATGTCCTCGGAATTCACGGCCATCCTAGTCATAGTTGACCGCTTTTCCAAACAGTCTATCTTCATTCCCACTTCCACTACCATCACTTCCGCTCAGCTTGCAGAACTCTTTGTACTTCACGTATTCTCCAAACATGGCATTCCTTCTCACATCACTTCAGATACAGGCTTGGAATTTGTGTCCCACTTCTGGTGTTCTCTCAGGAAAGCCCTCGACATGAAGTTGCATTTCACCTCAGGCTATCATCCAGAAGGTGATGGCCAGACTGAGCATACTAATGAGACATTAGAACAGTACCTTCATGTCTATTGCAACTATCAACAAGACAACTGGGCTTTGCTATTACCCCTTGCAAAGTTTGCCTATAACAATGCTCCCAGTGCCACCACTGGAGTCTCGCCTTTCTTTGCCAACAAAGGCTATCATCCTAATTTCACCATTCATCCCGAACACGACTTGCTTCATCACGAGTGCAAGACTTCATAGTCGACCTGGATGAGTTGTACCAGCAACTTCAAACCAATATCCTCGATGAACAACAAATGTACCAGACCTCAGCTGACGCTAAATGACTTCCATCCCCAGACTTTCCTATTGGCAATCTCGCGTTTATCAAAGCCAAATTCCTCAGGACAACCCATCCTGCAAAAAAGCTAGCTGAGAAGTTTTTGGTCGATTTGAAATCATTGCACGTCCCGGTACTTACTCAGTTACTCTGAAACTCCCAGGCTATATGAACACAGTACATCCTGTATTCCACATTTCAATGCTCGAGCCAGCCTTTCCTAATCCCATTCCTACTCGCATTCAACCACCTCCACCCCCAGTCATAATCGACGGCAAAACCGAATTTGAGGTATCTGAGATCCTTGACTCAAAAATCGATAATCAACATACAGCATGCAAGTTGTTGTACTTAGTGCGGTGGGCTGGATATGAAGGCACAGATGAAGAAACTTCATGGCTCCTTGCAACAGAACTCAACCATGCTTCTGAACTCGTTCAAGACTTTCACAAGTTATATCCATCCAAACCTGGACCATTACCCATTCCATAAGCACCTTGCAATATCTCTTCTGTTCACTCTCACTCATTCCGTTCATTATCACTCTTGCTCATTCCATTCATTATCACTCTTGCTCATTCCATTCATTATCACTCTTGCTCATTCCGTTCATTATCACTCTCACATTTCAGTTCCGTTCATTCTGTCTTCAAGTTCAAAAAAAAAAAAAAAAAAACCTCAATTCTGATTCACTCATTCCAATTCGCAATTCAGCTTCTTCTTCTGTTTTCAAGTTCAAACTCTCAGTTTCCATTCCATCATTTCTTATTTTAATTCAACTCTTACTTCCGAGCCATTCAATTAATGTTCAAGTCCTATCCAAAAGAAAATACAATTCAAGAAAAACTCCACAATATTCTCAAATCCTAAGGCTACTTCCCCATCATCCTCCCAATCATCGAAGGCACTCTTTGACTGACCAGCCCCCATCACCCAATTCTCCCAAGTCCCACATACCCTTGGCAGCTCTGGTTCTCACTCCCTACTCTCTGACCTGTGATATTGCAACTGCACCTGCAAATCCCTTATCTCACCTCACAATTCTTCGTTCGTCATTCGACTCTCTGACAATTAGAACTTGTGTTCCACAACCTTCTTGCGAAGTTCATCGACTGACCATTGCAAGGCATGAAGAGCAGAGGTCAATGCAATGACCAGTGATTGTGCAGGAGGTGCAGGAGGCAGGACTCTGGGAGGAGGCATGACCGCAGGAGGTGGTGAGGGAGGAGGTGGAGGGGATGGCATGGGCAGTGGAGGAGGTGGTGGAGGGGTTGGCATAGGAGGTGGTGGAGGAGGAGGTGGTGGCATAGGAGGGACTGGGGATGGTGACAAGACGGTTATCTGTGGTGTCTGTGCCACAGTAGGCAGAGGGGATGACTCTTGAGGAGGAATAGGTGGTGGAGGAGGCAGTGGAGAGTGTGGATCAGGGAGAAACAAGGGGGTACACACTCTGGGTTCCAACCTCGGCCTTTTCGAGGGGCCCACCTCATCATCTTCTTCAATTGGCATATCTTCCCTTGACCATTTCTTCAACCTTGGATTTCCCCCGTCCTGGGGATTCGGCTCCCTAACCTTTCCCTCTTACTCGTACCACAACCTCTCTCATTGATACTGCATCCCACTCCTCTCTCACCACACCATACGCATGCACCCAAGTCCAAGTCCCTGTCCCACTTCCTTAGGCATGTATTGCCTCACTTTTGGCAGTGCCTGCATGGCTTCTTGATGCCTTTCAAGTGGGCCCCTTCAATCCAGGGCACTTGCACATCAATGTGGTCCTGTTCGAGCAGCGCCTTGCTGCACTCGATGGTTGATGACAAAGGGGATGGAGCAGTGGCAGGCTGGTCCAGTTCACCTCTGAGATAGTGGGTGATTGGCGAGGGATAGAGACGTATGAGTTTTTGTATGTAGGCAGGGTTGATATATGAGGGCTCCATTTTGACAAACGGTTACCACCCAAACTCCCTCATGACTTCTCTTATCTGCTTTCGCATTTCCAAACTCCAACAGGGCCAATATTCTAGAACTTCATTTTTGCAGCCTCATGGGACTCAGCCATAAGGGGGGATACTGTCAGGAACCGTACGCCGGCATGTCCGACTATTCATTTCGGCCCACTCAGCCCAACTCCACCTTCGCTCACCTATTCAACTAAAGGCCCTCAGCCCATGGACTATATGCACCTCATGTATCCGTCTTGGCATCACATGCTCCTGTCAATTCACTGATTTCATTTATGTCACACATTCCATCTTCATTTACATCAATATCCTTTCATTTACGTTCTGCTCCACTTTCATTTATTCGCAATTCCACTCAGTCTCTTATTTCCAATTTGCTTTTATGTTCCTTAGGGTAACTCCATTGGGAATCGGAGTGACACGTCACTCTCCAATGTCATGGAGGAGATTATTATTTGAGGCATAGTAATTCCGTTCTCGCTTTTCACGATCCTTGGCTTTCTTATTCTATTATAGGAATCTAATCGACTCCTAGTAGATTTGAAGTTGTATAAAGATCTTGTACTTCAGTAGTTCAGTCCTCAGTCAGATAATCAACCTTGATTTTCTACTAGCTAATTCTCTGCCTTGCCTTTCTGAAATTAGGGCCAGTGCACCCGGTGGGTGCAACACACAAGTTGAAGCCATACCCTGCCCCGAACCTTGCCATTGATTTATCTTTGGGAGATTTTATGTTAATTACAATTACATCATTCCTTCACATCATAACAGAAGTGCCAAAGATGTGGGTAGTGAGTGGCCAAGTCCTGCAGGCCAAAAGTAGTGGCTTTGGCTTTAACGTACTCATGCATTATGCCCTACTTTCCATGTGTGCCACCAATTTGGAACAGAAGGGATACTCGGAGAGTGCCCAAGGTGCCAGCCCAAGTAGAGGACTTTACAGGGGAAAGGGAATGTAAGGGGCCTAAGCCTAGTCGATACCCAGAATGAGGAAGTATGTACATGTATGTCCTACTTATATAGGTTAAGAAGTGACATATGGAATAAGGAATATGGAACAATTGTTGAGATGAGAGAAGGAGGGGATAAAGGATGGGAGAAGACAAAGGAGGAGATACAGGATCGGGAGCACAGAGAAGTGCATTCATGTAAAGAGTCGGACTTAGAGATATATTTAGAGACAAGGGAGCCCTGGAAAAGAACTAAAAGTAGTATTACAAGTACCCAAAAGTATATACAAGAGTACCGCATGTATATGTAGAGACGGTGGATCGAGACACAGCGGCCTATATGCTAGACACCCACAAGGAAGGAATACAAATGGGATGAGAGAGAGATAGACGTACACAGAACAGAGTCTATGGGGCGGAAATAGGTCATAGGATATGTGGAGATGGAGGGAAATATCACTCACAGGCTAGGAGACAGGAGAAGAGACATTCAGGGTGCATATATGCAGGTGACACACACTCACCAGCAGAGAAATGGGGCTTGATGCCAAAGATAGAGTCGAGGGCACTGCAAGAAGCAGCAAAGAGTATTTTCACATTGAGTAGAACCATGCGGACAGGGCAGACAGAAATAGATTGGAGGAGTGGCGACCCACATCGGGCCAACCGCATATAGACACCATCTCAGAGTAGTTACGGTGGTCATTATATTCAGGACTTGGAATCTCTATAAGAGATAGATAGATAGAAAATAACAAACTAGTCTCGCACTCAAAGAACACTGTTTATCATCATAATCGATGAAGTCTGGATCGCTCGTGTCATTATACCGGGCTATTACCTTCATCGTCATCACTCAGGTCCCCAGACCCAATGGGAACATCATATTGAGTTTACTACAATTTAACTGCAATTTTACTCGCACTTTCTACAGAGACCATCATCATCAGGCAGTCACTTGGCCCCCTGCATATTCATAGATACAGTCACGTGACCCCGAGCCATATCAGGCTAGTTCCGTCAGGCCAATACTATCGTTGTCCGGACACACTGGGAATAATTCCTGATACGTATCATATTGCACTCACGCTGGTACTATACGTTGACAGTACCAGAGTTGTTCACAAATGACTGTCGCCCACTCGTGCATCCCCCATAGCAATCTGGAAAAATTTTCTCCAGAAACACAGCCAGTGGTTCTCAGGATATTTCAGTGGCTTGCATTTCTTTTTTTCAGTAATATGTCTCTAGGAGGCCAGTGAAGCACTGGCTACAGAACCAAACTCAAATTTATAAGATAAGATCACAACCTCTGGATCTGGAAAAACTGTTAGCCATGTGTTTGAGTCTAGTTATCATTATCTTCCCAGATGCCAAGAGACATTACAGAGCCAATATCAATGAGGAGGAAGAAAACACTGACCCATGTTGGAAATGGTTCCCTAGAGCAGCAGATCTCACGCTGGCCCATTTCTCCCTTTGGGAATATCTCATTTCGGACTAACTCAGGCACCAAAACAACAAAATCTGTTTCTATTACTTGAAGACAAGAATTGCTAATACATCCATCACTAGGACATGTCTCAATTGCTACAATTTAACCAGCCTGGATCTATACATTTAACTCCAATGGTATTAACCATATTTCCAAAAGTTGGCAAACCCTTGGGTCAGTTTTTTGAGCCACTGTAACCTCTGTACACGCCATGTTCACTTCAAAGATTTAAAGTAGGCAAGGTCAGATTCCTTGATAATTCTCCAAAATTCCATGATTACTCAGAAGTATATGACCATCATATGAAAGAACATCCTTTTGGATCTAACAACCACTGCTGTGTGGTAGCTTGCCAAATTGCTGAGATTACAAGACCACAAAAATGTTGAGACGAGAGAAAGAGGAGACAAGGGATCGGGGGAGAATTAGGAGGAGACATAGAATCGGGAGCACAGGAAGGTGCACATGTAGAGAGATAGACTCAGAGATTACAATTCAGAGCCCCAGAATGAACTAAAAAGCAACATTACAGCTATCCAAAAGTATATACAGAACACCGCCCTCATATGTAGACACGGCGGATCGAGACACGGCGGCCTACATGCTAGGCGCCCATAGAGGAGGGATACGCATGGGATGAGATAGAGACAGACGCACCCAGAACAGAGTCTACAGGGTGGAAATAGATCACAGAGTACATGGGGATAGAGGGACATATCACTCACGGGATAGGGAACAGGAGAAGAGATATTCGGGGAGCATATATGCAGGTGATACGCACTCACCAGCAGAGAAACAGGGCTTGATGCCAAAGATAGAGTCGAGGGTACTGCAAGAAGCAGCAGAGAGTATTTTCACATTGAGTAGAATCATGCAGACAGGGCAGACAGAAATAGACTAGAGGAGCGGTGACCCACATCGGGTCAACCACATATAGACACCGTCTCAGGGTAGTTACGGTGGTCATTATATTCAGGACTCGGAATCTCTATAAGAGATAGATAGATAGAGAATAAAAAACCAGTCTCGCACTCAAAGAACACTGTTTACCGTCGTAATCGATGAAGTTTGGATCGCTCGTTGACAGTAAAGCGACCGATCTCAACCATGTTCCAAATCAGACTCCATTGGCGCTCATCCCATATCACCTTCACTGTCGCCACTTCACACAGCCAACCATTCTATTTAGCACACCGATCCTCAGACTCTCAATTTGTCATCATGTCTTCTTCAGAGCTCATTCCCATGCAATGCTACAACACCCAGGACACACGCATCCAGGCAGAACCATTAACATATCATTATCTTCGCGTACCCCCACCAGCATATTTCTCATTCAGAAGACGATCCCATCCAATCTACACTCAGTCATATGCGATAGGAGATGCAGTCTATTTCCCAGAAAGCCAAGAACCATACATATTTCTTGGAATGACATCTAGACCAGCATATTGTCAGGGGACGACCCTCTTTAAACTCCAGTGCAACTCCGAGGTTCCATTACAAACTCCGATCAGTTCCGAGCCCTAATACAGGTCCGAAGTCCCACTTCAAACTCCGACCAACTCCGAGGCTAAGAGGCCCTGAAACCACCGAGTGGAGATAGAAAGGTCTTAACACATGATGACTAGAGCTCGGAACAGACACCCGAGCCTCGGACTTAGTA
>QLPI01002888.1:0-10026 GCA_003314275.1 Chroogomphus rutilus | reverse complement strand
GGACAATAGGGAGTGGCCGAGTATAAAACAATGGGGTTTTGTCCGAGGATAATACAAGGACAGGAAGTCCCGAGGTGAAACGAACCGAGGGGTGCAGATGGCGAATGTGCCAAGCCGGGACCGGCGCACCAAGTGTTATGCGGGCAACGCAGGTACTTGGTCGTGGATATAGGATGATTGCTCGGTTGGCACTGCCGGTGGATGGGTCTCGGTACGTGGACTTGACACATCCACCCCCATCACCAGGCCACTGGGGACAACACCCTGTCCTGACCAACCTAGAGGATAGTCTCTGGGAGGTAACGGATCCAGGAAACGCCCCTGCACTATGGAGAAGTTAAAGGAAGGAGAAATCAAACTGGGTAGACAAACCAAGGGAATCGTGAATCGTGATGACATGAGCCCCCAATGCCACCACATCAGCATCAATGCCCCGCAGGCATCGCACCTCATCCTCGAGACCCCCGTCAAACTCCCCCAACGATGCCATGGAGAGGAAAAAAATGGGAAAGAATTCCGAAACTTCCCGAAGATTGAGGATCCTTGTTCTCCATTGAGGAAAGGTCCCTCCCAGTTCTGCAAACACCCCCTTTTATAGACAAACGAACCATCAGCGCTTATCAATCAAACATCCCAGGGAGCCATCAAGAGAACTCCCACAGTAATGTCCATCTTAATTACCGCTCAATTAAGCTTAGGACCTCGAGGGCTCGGTCCTAGTGGAGGGATACTGTTATGGCCTATGCCGCCAAACAAACCCACATTAAACCCCACAACCACCTGCACCATTTCCGGGACCTTTCCGATCACTCAAAGTCTGAATAACCGATTTCCGGATGTCCGATACATCATTCCGAGGTTCTGCGCTTCCAAACCTCCAAAGACTCCGAAGTCAAGGTTCTACTCCTTTGATAGACGACGCGCAGGATCATCGCGTACCTCACTCCTTGTTCTTCATTTTATATTGCCCCTTGTATTCTCTCTCCCCCTTGTCTTTACTTGGTAAAAGATAGTACCAAGACTAAATACATGTATATAAGTCACCAGTCGACTGGACTAATCACCAGTATGAATATTGACTTAATTCTGCGTTGTAGTTTCCGATTAAGTTCCGGTAAACTTTCTGACTCTCCGAAATTAGGGACAGACAATCGAGGAGGGCGCAACACATAAGTTGAAGCCAAGTCCCAAGACCCCTGGTGTTCCCAACTTCTGTCCACTCCGATTCTGACCCCAATCCAACTCTTAAGTCCCTGCCCTCGGAATATGAAATCCCCCCTTCGGAAACCACTCGGAACCCTCTGAAAACCCTTCTGGAAGTCTCTAGCTAAGTGCCAACACGCAGATTTAACACAGGTCCACAACATTGTATTGTCAAAAATGGCAAAATGCCTTCATATCTGGTGTAGAGTTGCTCTAGGTAATTAATACCTAAAAGCCTGTGTGCACCAGTCCTTTTCTCTGATGGGTTCTAGCACAGTCATTCGGGACAGCTGGATTATACTCTGTGATAAGGCTATGTATGAAGGAAAGTAGAATATAAGTGAAGATGGCATGATGTGACAGGAACGTGACCTGTGATGAGACTAATAGACTGGGATATGACACATGTGGTGCAAATGTGGCATGCTGACTAAGACTTGGACTTTGGCTTTGGACTTGAATACAATAGTCTAGATATTTCTAGACTAGTCTTGACTTAGACTTGGAGACTTGACTTAGGACTTTAACTTGAGAACTTGTTATTACAGAGGTGAGCCAGAGGCCTTTATATACAAAAACCAAGCAATGATGCAAAACAATGCGAGAGGTTGGCTATGTCAGTTGAATGACAAAGCATGAGAACAAAGTATACAAAAGAGGAAACTATGGAGAAACTCTGGAGAAAAGGTACAGCATCGAGGCTGCATGAATAGGGGCTAGGGGCTATGATAGGGGGAGACTAATAAAAAAGGTAAGGATGATGAGTAACAAGGAGAAAAGACTAACAGAATAGGAAACAGGTCTGAGTCAAGCCAAGAAAAGGGAAAACATATAAAAGAAACAATAAGCAAGTCTACCAATAAATGTCTAACAACCTTGTCCACTACTCCTGAGGGGCCTTAGGATGAGTCAGGGGACTGATTTATCTCAGAGTATTTCCATGTCACAGGCAACATATCTTTTGCAATTTCTCCAGTATCCAATCCAAGGATAGGGGTCTGGGAGTAGGAGGACTAATGGGTATATGGTCATGCACTCTCATCTTGTGTTTAAGAGTGAGTCAAATGGGGTTGGTGGGGTAATCAGGATGGGATGGTGCCCTGAACTCTGCCCTGTATTCCACTCTACTCCTATCATGATATTCTGGACTAGATGTCATTCCAAGAAATATGTATGGTTCTTAGCTTTCTGGGAAATAGACTGCCATCCTCTATTTCATATGACTGAGTGTAGATTGGATGGAATATTCTTCTGAATGAGAAATGTGCTGGAGGAGGTATGCGAAAATAATGATATGTTAATGGTTCTGCCTGGATATGTGTGTCCTGGGTGTTGTAGCATTGCAAGGGAATGAGCTCTGAAGAAGACATGATGACAAATTGGGAGTCTGAAGATTGGAGTACTGAATAGAATGGTTGGCTGTGCGAGTGAAGGTGATATGGGATGAGCACTATCAGAGTCTAATTTGTAACATGGTTAAGATCCTCTGCTTTACTGTCACTGGGCCTTGGTGAGGTGCCATCACTAATTGCACAGTAAGTCCCCCCTCTGTTAACTGGTATCATTTGTTTGCTGACTGTCTCATTTGTTTCTTCGCTTCCTCTGGTATTTCATCCATTCTTAGTTTGATGTTCTTTCAGGTGGTCAGAGGTGTTGGTGCTTGCCCCTGTTACTGTGGGGTAATTAGATGGTTGTGATGTTCCTTGTGGGGTGTGAGGTTGAATTGGGAATATAATGATTTTATTTTATTTTATTTTGTTTTGTTTTGTTTGATCTATGTGAAAAAATCTCCCTAAGGTGAAAATAGAAATTAAGTAACAGATATAGTCAACAAGATGTAGCTTGAACTTAAGAGATAATGAGACTTTTAATATCTTGGAACAAGTTGCACTATAGATTACTTGATTCTGAGAGTGATACAGAAAATTGGAAAATGGGATAGAAAATTTGTGATTATTATTATTCTGATACATGTTTTTATTATATAGTAAATCCCTCTATGCACGTCCATTCCCAGAGACGCGTTAACATTGACGCGCCAATAACCACGCGTATGTGACTGGAGAGTAGTACCCATCTGACTCAATACCTGTGTGACATGTATTCTGCGTACGCGGTGGACATAATGATTGAGTGAGAGAGAAGTGGGAATTGTTTCGGAATCCACAACACTGGCTATCCAGAAAACCCGTTAGTACACTTTCCCAGAGGATGTGACCAAGAGTGACGTTGTCCTATCTGCTTGATTTATTGTCATGGTTCCTCGAAGAGGTTACAGGAGAGGAGCGAACACCCAAAGCTCTCACCCAGTGTATTTTGATGCTTAACTTTGTGGCTATCAACACGAGCTCCGTTGTATGTCTCGTCTCCATACCACTCATTATCCCAAAATTTTATGACAGAGTTCCATTTGAGCACTATTTGAACTCGCCTCTCGTCCCGAATGCATGAAAACCATCCGCAAGTTGTAGTGGTTGAATTGGGTTGGACAACAGTGGCTATGAGAAAACTAGGCGGCTTTCTGAATTGCCGACTGTGGGTATGGAGATGACGCTCCCAGCCTGTCACGTTTTGACCTGATTTTGGGAGAGCATTATTGACTAGACGTGCTCTCAAAGAGTCTACGTTTTCGGATAGGACATGCATTCCAAAGGGAGTTTTCTTGTTGTGGGGTCTACGCCACACCATCTCGATAATCAGGTGTTTTTCCGATGCCACCACTTTCAATAGTTTACGATCCAATGATATGCGGGAGGAGGAAGGTGAAGGGAAAAAAATTCAAATAGTAGCTACCAGAAAAGAATTTCTAGCCTTCGCATGTATGGCGCGCAATTTACACTGCAATAGATTCCATTCTTTTAAGTAGTCACTGACTTGCCAAAGTCCTTGCCGATTTTTCGCTATCAACGAGCTCAAAGAAATGTTGGCACACCTTGTGCTGAGTTACAACATTAAGATGAGCGACATACCAAGAACTGGTCAATCCTAATCTGATATCGAGAATCTTGTCCCATCGGTGGCGCGACCCTGAATGCCATGTACGATACAGACACCATCGGTAATCATACTCAATCAGAGACTCTGATTGCTATACTCCATAGCGAACTGGTCGGTAATCATACTCAATCCGTGACACCACCATGATCGCCAGGTATCATTTCGAACTAGTCGGTAATCATAGTCAATGCGTGGCCCGACCCTGATCGCCAGGTACCTGATAGAAATCATCGGTAATCATATTTGACCCTGATCGCCAGGTACAACAGACAATGAACCACTAATCACACTCAATCGGAGATGGGACCCTGATCACCAGGTACAATATAGAAACCATAGGTAATCATACTCGGCCCTGATGATCAGGTACCATATAGACACCGAGGGGAATCATACTAAATCGGTCATAAGACCCTGATCACCAGGGACCAAATAGAACCCAATCGTCAATCGGTGATGCGACCGTGGTCGCCAAGCAATATAGAAGCCGCCAAAAGTCATAACATGATATCGGTAATCCTGCCAATCGGTGACACGTGCCTAAGTATAACGTAACAGAAGCTGTGAGCCATGACTAACAGTAATTTTGATCAATCACTGACGCGACCCTGATCGCCAAGTGATATGTGCTTCACGTGAGGTGGTTCGGATCAATGTTGAGGTCCTAACTCGATCCGGGTAATTTGACTTGATATAGGTCAAACCCTGGTTGCCACGTGATGAATAAAGAGGTTTAACTGAGACCGACTCTGAGTCCTGGTCTATCATAATCAGCTATGCGCTCAAGGGTTTTGATTGCTGGGAACTTAACGAAACTATCAGCCCAAGCGCGTTGGTCACACATCTCAGCGCAGGAGGGAAAATATCGAGCAATGCTAGACCCAGGGGCCACTGACAATTCTCGACTCGATATCTCGTATCGTGTGAACGTCGTGTGTTGTAAGGAATGTGGGTACCTCATTGGTTTGTGAGATAGAGTGAGACTCTTAATCCTGTGATTGATTAAGCAGTCAAGTTGAAAATGAAAGTGTTTTGACTGTTCCACTTAAATAATATGCAAGGAAATTACAGAGTGAAAATAATTCAAACACATGGTTTTTAGGACTTCGAAAGCTTGTAAATTTATGAGTAACTCTTTACATATAGAAACTGTTCAGGAGTGAGGGGATGACTAAAACATGGTAAAATATTTAACATAAGGGGATAAGAGATTCCTCCTACCCCGAGCGCTCCGAGCCGCTGTTTACTAACATATATACTTCCCAGTGTCGTTTTCTCAGCTGTAAAGCTTGTTTGGGAAGGTGAAATCGGACAAGAACGGTAGTAAAAGGTCAAAGTCATGTGATAACCTGGCCGTCATCTTCCGCAACGACAACGCCCGAGCAATATATAACCTACGTGGCTTGTTGTATCCACCATATGGCTGCCTCCGACCTGTTGCAATACTCAGGTGCAGAATCTCGCCAATTATACAGCTCCATATTGTCCTCACACCATCTATGCCTATCGGAATTGGTGAGGACAATACGTAATCTTCGCACACGGCGCTCAAGTTGCCTATTGACGTTCTCCGGGCGAACGGGCCATAGTCCACGCTGGCTGCATCCCTCTGGATAGGGACAAAAGACGCGATACAATTTTGCCATTGCTTTTTTTGCAGGGGAGGTTATTATCTTTGCCTTGGCCAACTTCAGTGTACCGGACTCGATTTGCCGTAACTCTTCCATGGCGTGGTTGGTAAACCAGTGCCTGGGAGCATGACATGACTTGTTCACCTTCACTCTGCAAACCCAATCATGGGTTTGATAGGTACACGGTCCGTTTTTTGACATATAAATGTTGATACATTTATATGTCGAAAAACGGACCGTGTGATTGCTCCACCCATGTCGTGATGGCACCCGCCGGGATCGGGCTGGCGGGCTGGCATTTAGACTCCAGGATGGTCCACAATTCACGTACTGGATTCTCGATATTTGGAATAGAGGACTGATTGAATCGTTGTGTATGCAGCAGGAGAGGGGATGAATGTCAAAGGGAAAAATGAATGTGATCCTCGGATTTGACTCCTGCTCTGTGGTCCTGGATTGTAGAAAGGTGCCACATACAGGTTTCTCAACTAGAACCTTCTCGTCGGGATCTTCCATGCCTCAGAAGGGACATTCATCTTGTCAAATTCCATTCCTCTTGCAGGTGAAACATAGAGCAGGATCTGGATGTAGGTATTGTTCCAGTCCTGGCACCTGGCTACAAGATGCAAGTGGGGGACAGTTAGCGAATGGCACGGGTCACCCACGGGTCAAATGTGGGTAACCCGCACCTAACCCATGGGAAATCCAAACCCATCAACCCATGGGTTTTTTGCCATCGGTCGACGGGTGTCGGGTGCGCGCTGCACCCGCACGCGTGCATTGTGCGTGTCGTCCGTGTGCGCGTGCAGGACGTGCGTGTCGTACGCGCGTGCGGTATGGCACATACGGCGCGTGCGTGTCATACGCGTGCGCATACAGCGCATATGGCCCGTGCGGCGCGTTCGTGTCATCAGTGTGCGCGTGCGGTGCGTGCGTGTTGTACGCGCACGCATGACACCGCGGGTTGGGCCGGGTTGCGGGTGCTCTCGGCTTGACCCGCACCCGCACCCAAGGACACCCGACCCGGTGACCCATACGGGTTGGCCCAACCCGTGCCATTCCCTAGGGAGACTTCCTTCTGTTGAAATTATCGAGTATATGCAAAGTTAGGCACTTGTCATGTTCAAACTCAGCCGACAGTTATTGTTTGTTTTAGCATGGAGACGTGGCTCACCTTCGTACTTGAAGCTGAGCCATGAGTAGATTCCTATTTCCATACCGACTGTCTTCTAATGCTTCTATTTAGTCTATTCATAGGTAGATTAGATTAATATCATTCACCTTCATACTTGAAGCTGAGCCTCTATTCATAGCTCTGGTTGCGACATATTCCAACAGGTTATGGGCCCCGGGCAACCTTGAAGAACCACGATGTCAACCATTACAATGTCTAACTCTGAATCTACTTCACTCTCTGTACCAAAACTCCGCGATGATGGAAGTAACTGGTCCGACTATGAGCCTCGTATACGAAGAGCTCTTGGCGCAAAAGGATTGTGGATTCACGTTGAGGGGAAAGCTACTGTGCCAAACCCCTACATGCAAGTAAATGGTATTCCCGTGCTTTCTGATGGAAAAACCCCTGCCACGGAGGAACAAATAGAGGCACGCAAGACCCGCATCATAGAATATGATAAGCGAGAGTCGCTCGCTCAACATGTTATCCTTTCCACAACATCACTACGAGTGGGTGCGTTAATCAAAAATCTCAGCACATCGAAGGAGATGTGGGAAACAGTCAAAATGGATGCTACCACTAAAAGCACCCTATACCTCATTGATGCTGAGGATCAACTAGCTGCCATGTGAGTAACTGACTCAGATGATCCCCGCACTCACCTAGCCAACCTCAAACAACATTTTGAGCTAATGGTGAAGAGGCGCGACAACCTAATTCAAATGGGATCAACACTGTCGGATACACGATTCTCAACTCTTATCATGTCATCCCTCCCAGCATCTTACCGCCCGGCCATCCAAACGATCACTGCAGCGGAGAAAATTGGAGCAACCCAGGGAACTGCAGCAAAACCTAAAATGCTGCCGAACGACCTGATTAACTTCTTAATTGAGGAAGCCCAACACCGCGTCATTGATGATGAACGTTCAAAGCTGGCAGAATCAGCACTCCTGGCTCATGCCAAAAAGGGAAAAAGGTCAGATGCATCCAAAGCAAAGAAAAAGCCAAAGACCAACCCAGATGAGCATTGTGACAACTGTTCTAGGGATGGTCATACCAAAGATGAATGCTGGTCAAAGGGTGGAGGAAAAGAAGGCCAAGGCCCTAGACAGAAGAAAGCGAAGAAAGGCACCAAAACAACGGACTCAGCAGTTGTTGCTGATAATGGCCAAAATGACGATGACCTCTTTGCATTCACCTGTGCTACAGGCTTCGCAACTGCAGTTGCAAACCCCAATCCACCAAAACAACAATTAGGAGCCTGCATAGACAGCGGTGCCAGCAACTACTACTGCCCTGACCATACAAAATTCATCAATTATAGGCCAATACTCGGACGTGAAATCATTGCAGCGGATGGGCATAGCCTTAAAGCTATAGGTATTGGCGACGTACAAATTGACTTACCAAATGGCAATGGCAAGACACTCGCAATGTTGAAAGATGCAGTCCATGCGCCAGATATGGCATTCACCCTAATATCGATCAGCCGGTTAGATAAAGCAAAATGCGAGGCAATTTTCAAAGATGGAATCTGCACTATTAAAAATCAGACTGGAAAAACCATGGCTACAATCCCCCGGTCTAATGGACTATACCGGATTCCTGTCCCTGAACATCCATGGCAAATTGACTATGCCAATATTGTCTCTGTCAAAATGGATGTTAATACTGCACATCGGAAACTTGGTCACATAGGTCTTACTGCCATAAAACATGCAATATCAACAGGCTCTATCACTGGTATTGAGCTCGACTCTACCTCAAAACTTGAATTTTGCGAAGCCTGTGCAAAGGCTAAAGCAGCACATCAACCCTTCCCAAAGGAATCTCACACACGCGCAATGAAATATGGCGAACATGTTCACTGGGACTTATGGGGACCTGCTTCGGTTCAAAGTCAAAATGGGAACCAATACGTTGCGGCACGCATAGATGATGCAACTCATGAGACTAGGCTATACTTCTTAAAGAAGAAAAGCCAGACCTTCGAGGCATACAAACGTGATGAAGCCTATATTGAAACCCAAACCGGTAATCGCATAAAAAGTGTACGCAGTGACCGAGGGGGAGAATTCCTTTCAAAAGATATGAAAAGTCATCAGGATGCAAAAGGAACTACAAGAGAACTTACAGTTCATGATTCTCCACCTCAAAATGGCTCTGCAGAACAAGGAATGTGTACACGTGCTGAACAGGCCCCAGCACTGCTTATCTCTTCTGGATTACCGCGGATCCTGTGGGAGGAAGCAATGAAACATTCCTCATGGCTTCAAAACCGAACACCTACACGTGCACTCAACGGTAAAACTCCCTATGAAGCCCGATATAAGAAGAAACCGCACTTAGCTGGCATTCAGGAATTTGGTGCCGCCGCATATGTCAAAGACTTAAATGCAGGCAAACTAGACTCACATGCTCTTATCGGCAGATTTATTGGATATGACACTGAATCAAAGGGGTACCGTATCTACTGGCCTACCAAGAAATCAGTCACCATCGAGCATAATGTCATTTTCAATGAAAACGACGTGCGATCAAATGTTCCTGCAGATTTCTCCATTGGTGATTTGCTGGATGAGGGGGAGAGGGATAAAATCATCCACTCAAATCAACCCTATAATCCATGCCCTAATCAACCAGATATCAGTGAAACTGCTAAGCCACCTCCAGACCCACCTGACCCAGCTATCACTCCTGTAGAAAACGAGACCACCGTTGATCTACTTCCTGATAATGCTGAGGAAACAGAAACTTCACCTGAGTTAGGACGAGGATGCCGTGCAAGAAAACCACCAGGTGCCTACAAGCAAATACATGAGGGACTTGCAGCAGTGGCCACACAATTGGAAAACACAGACCTGAAAGATGAATATATCACTCAACAGGATGATACCTTCAATTATATCCTTGACAATCATCTTGACTATGCCCTTATAGTGACCAACGGTTTAACACCAAAGACCCTTGATGAAGCTCTTGAAGGACCGAACAAAGTCCATTGGCAACAAGCGC
>QLPI01002883.1:0-12713 GCA_003314275.1 Chroogomphus rutilus | reverse complement strand
GAGATGAGACTCAATGCATCCGCTCTTTCCAGTCCGAACTCCCTGACCATCTGTCTCAGCCTTGAAACCACCTACATCAACACCCTAATAGATTCAGGATCCACCCATTGCTTCCTTGATTCTGACTAGGCTACAAAACATTACCTCTGAACCCATGACATCACTCCGATTCTGCTATGGTTCTTTGATGGCCCCTCCAACTCTGTAATTTGAAAGGCCATTGACCTCTGTGTCTGCTTCCCAACAGGGGAGCAACACACCACTACATTCTATGTAACTCCATTAGATTCTAGTTGCTCGGCAGTCCTCAGACACAACTGGCTCACCTGCTACAATCCATTGATTGATTGGGTATTGGGCAGTATCTCATTTGGCTCTCCAATCACAGCTAATCTCCAGGTACCATCTGAGCCAGCAGCTACGACTCTGTGCTCATCTGAAACTCCATCCCCTCCAAACCCCCAGCTTGTGGCACCCAAGGTTGCCCTAGTGAACGCAGCAGCCTTTGCTTGAATATTGAGGATAGAAGGTACACAAACCTTCCAACTCTTCCTCTCCAACCGCCATGACCCCGAAGAAGGTCCGATAGACCTGAGCAATGTTCCAAACAAATACCACGAGTTCAAAGACATGTTCAGTAAAACTTGGGCCAACACCTTGGCCCCTCACCGACCATACAACCTCAAGATCGAACTGGAGGAAGGCACATCACCCTCATTCGGTCCGATCTATTCTCTCTCTGAAAGTGAACTGAAATCCCTCCGAGAGTTTTTAGATGAGAATATATCCACGGGGTTTATATGACCCTCATGCTCCCCTGGGGGTGCTCCAGTCCTCTTTGCCCAAAAGAAAGATGGATCACTATGCCTATGTGTCGACTTTCATGGACTAAACAAGATAACGAAGAAGGATTGCTACCTACTCCCCTGAATCTCCGACCTCCTAGACAGTCCCCAGAAAGCCTGAATATTCACCAAGATAGACCTGCGACATGCGTACCACCTAGTATGTATCCGAGAAGGTGATGAATGGAAAACCGCCTTCCGCACATACTACGGATCTTTCGAGTGGAGTGTGATGCCCTTTGGACTCACAAATCCCCCGGCCGCCTTCCAGCGGTTTATGAATGATGTCTTCTCTGGCCTTCTAGATCTGTCAGTACTAGTATACCTAGATGGCTTCCTGATCTACTCTGACAACCTAGAGGAACACAGAAACCACATCAAAGAAGTCCTCCAATATCTCCAAATGAACCACCTATATGCCCGAGCAGATAAATGCTCCTTCCACACTGACACTGTAGAGTAACTCAGATACATCCTCTCCCCCAATGGCCTGACCATGGCCGACAACAAAGTCAAAGTCATTCAGGAATGGCCCGAACCCTGAAAAATTAAAGACATTCAGTCCTTCCTCGGATTTGCAAACTTCTATCGATGCTTCATCTTCAACTACTCTGACATCACAGTGCCACTAACCCATCTGACATGAAAGGATACTCCGTGAAACTTTACTGAGAATTGCAGAACATCCTTTGAGATGCTCAAGAAGGTGTTCACTACAGCACCAATCCTAACACAGTGGATCCCTGGATCCTAACTCATTGTTGAGTCTGACACCTCAGACTACACCCTTGTAGCAATTCTGTCCACCATATCACCAACAGACAACAACATCCACCTAATAGCCTTCCACTCCCAAACCTTCACCCCCCTGGAATTGAACTACAACATACATGACAAGGAACTACTGGCCATCTTCAAAGCATTCAAAACCTGGAGACATTACCTAGAAGGTTCAGCAGACCTAATCAATGTCGTCACCAACCACAAGAATTTAGAATATTTCTCAACAACCAAGTTACTCACCCATCGGCAGGTCCGAATACCTCTCCCAGTTCAACATGGTAATCTACTTCCAACCTGGTCGCCTCGGTGCTAAACCTGATGCACTGACTAGATGATGGGACATCTACCCTAAAGAGGGAGGAAGCAACTATGCCAAGATCAATCCGCACAACCTCTAACCAGTCTTCACAATGGAACAACTTGTATTGTCACTCCAAGCCACCTCCCTATACTCTCCAGTCATGAGAGCTGCGATGATCATGGACGTAGAACAACTCCATAAGGACATCCAAACCTCACTCCAAGAAGACCCTACAGCCTCATCCCGAATGGACAACCCCACCGATCGATGGACCACCTCCGAGGATGGACTTCTCCTCCTCGATAAAAGAATCTACATCCCCGATTATAGAAACCTCTGACTCTGGGTCTTACAAGACAAACATGATCACCCAATCTCAGGACATTTTGGTCAGAATCGAACATTGGAACTCATACGAAGAGACTATGTCTGGCCCAAGCTCCGAGATTCTGTTAAGTCCTACGTTAAATCTTGTACAACATTCATGAGGTCCAAACCACAGAGACACTGCCCCTACGGACTACTCAAACAACTACCGATCCCCAAACAACCATGGAACTCCATCTCTATGGACTTCATAGAAAAGCTACCCACTTCGGATGGCTATGACACCATCCTCGTCATCATAGACCACCTAATGAAACAATCCCTCTTCATCCCCACCACTGACACAATCACCGCCCCAACCCTCACCAGACTCTTCCTCCTACATGTATTCTCTAAGTATGGGGTACCATCACACGTCACCTTGGACTGAGGATCCAAGTTTGTCTCCTCGCTCTTCAGATCCCTCGGTAAGGCTCTAGACATGAAGCTTCACTTCACATCAGGATATCACCCCAAAGGGGATGGACAAACTGAACACATGAACCAAACGCTGAACAATACCTCCAAGTGTACTGCAACTACCAGCAAAACAACTGGTCTGAATTACTACCCATCGCCAAATTTGCATACAACAATGCCCCAAATGCAACAACGGGAATCTCTCCCTTCTATGCCAATAAGGGCTACCATCCAAACATCACCTTTCACCCCGAACATGACCTTGCCTCCTCTTGGGCACACAACTTCATAGTCGACTTGGACAATCTGCACCAGCAACTCTGAAAGACCATATCCAAAGCACAGATGTGATACTCAGCATCCGTGGATCGACGAAGAGCAGTCCCTCCGGATTTTCAAGTTGGAGACAAAGTCTTTGTTAAGTCCGAGAACATCCAAACTATGAGACCTTCTAAAAAGCTAGCAGAGAAGTTTCTAGGTCCCTGTCAAGTACATGTACCGAAATTCCGGTAACTCGGCAATGCCGATCGAACAGTCATCCTATGTCCATGTACAAGTGCCCATGCCACATGCAAATCACTTTGTATGCCAGTCTCGGCTCAGCACATCCACCATTCACATTTCCTCATCCCCATCCCTCACTTGCTTTACCTCATTCACCATCCATCAAATCCCACCACATCTGCTCCTTAATCCTCGACCCCTCTTACCTTGGGACATTTTACCATTGTGTTATCCTCGGCCATGGCCCATTGTTTTATAGACGGTCACTCCCTATTGTTCCATCTCTGGCCACATCTCTATTATTCTATTTTCATTGTTCTATCCCTGTTTACATTCATCCATTCTATTTTGATCATTGTGGACAATACTCCCACATGCTCTGCATACCTTATTGTCCCACATTCCTTATTCCACATGTCGCCTCTTGAACCTATATAAGTAGGACATGCATGTACATACTTCCTCATTCTGGGTATCAACTAGGCTTATACCCCTTACCTTCTCCTTCCTCTGCAAAGTCCTCTACTTGGGCCAGCACCTTCAGCACTCCCCAAGTATTCCCTCTGTTCCAAATCGGTGGCATACACTGCAAGTAGGGCGCAATGCACAAGTACGTTGAAGCCAAAGCCACCCCGACTGGCCTGCAGGACTTGGCCATTACATACCTGACCCTTCGGCATTCTCTAAGTCTGACAGTCCCTTTGAAATCATCGCACAAGTAGGAACTGTCTCCTTCACCCTGTGACTCCCCAACAGTATGAGAGCCATCTACCCCATCTTCTACATCTCCATGCTTGAACCATCAACTCCAAACACCTTCTCCAAATGCATACTCCCACCCCAACCCCCAGTCATTATTGATGGAGAACCCGAGTATGAGAACTCTGAGATCCTTGACTCAAAGATTGATAGAAGGAGATGCAGGTGCCCCCTCCAGTACTTAGTCCGATGGTCCAGATACAAAGGCACCGAAGACAAAAAATCCTGGCTACCAGCCAACAAACTTGGTCATGCCTCTGAAGTAGTCTCCAACTTCTACCGAGCTTACCCCAACAAACCAGGCCCCGTAATGATGCCCTAGAACTCCTCACCTTGGTTTTGACTTAGGCATTTACTCAATTGGGAACAAAAAAAAGGAAGAATGTATTGTTCATCTATTTACTCCGGAGACCCTGGTGTGTCTTCCAGGTCCGACTCATCGTCCCTTGGACCTCTCTCATCCCCCTTCCCCTTGTCGTCCTTCTTCTCCTTGCCTTTCTCCATCTCCTTCTCCTTTCAGAGCTTTTTGTCCTTCTTCTCCTTAGCCTTCCTTTTGGAGGCCTCTTTGGCCTTTTCCTTGGCCTTTTCCTTGGCCTCTCTCTCGGCCTTTTCAGCCTCCTCCTTTGCCTTTCCCTGGCCTCCTCCTCGGCCTTCCATTGTTTTTTGGCCTCCCTGGCCTCCTCCTTGGCCTTCTGCTGTCTTTCAGCCTCCCTGGCCTCCTCCTCGGCCTTCCACTGTTTTTCAGCCTCCTCCTTGGCCCTACACTTCTTCTCAGCTCGGACTTTCTCGAGCTTCTCCAAAGCCTCTCGCATTTGCTCCATGAGAGCATCCTCGTCATCTATAACTGGGGTGGTTGGTGATGACATGGTTGAGCTGCCATGAAAAAGGGTCCTCTCTTATATACCTTTTTTTGACGCCTAATCACCTAATCTTCCCATGGTAAATTCCACCATCATTAGGGGCCAGGACCTCGAGGCTTGGTCCTAACAGGGGGGCACTGTTATATCCTTGATATAACTCCGACATCTCGTACATCCGACGTAAAGTGCTACGAAGAACCACTCCCCAAACCAAGTCCAAACCCACCTTGTCACCTCCGAGTCTGACTAATGACAATGACCTCGGACCTCAGACCCCTTTCCTTTCTCATTGAACAATAGTCTTATTGTAACACCAGATGTAGATCCCTTTTGTAACCTATCTTCGTTCATCTTATTGTTCTCTTGGACATTCCTAATTAGTTACAATAAGGACCGCATGTATAAATACCTCCAGACTTCTGTACTATACCTTAGTTTGAATATCAACTTAGTATTCCCACTCACCCTCCAAACTCCGAACTTATACATCTCTGAACCTCCAAAATAAGGGACTGACAATCGAGGGGGGCGCAACATACAAGTTGAAGCCAAGTCCCTAAGACTTCGAACACACAACTTTGGACCAACTTACATCAGCTCGGACCTGATGAGACCTCAGGCTTGACAGGTAGTTGTTATAGCTCATGCCTGTCAGGGGACAGCCTCCTGCCCACTGAGGACTATTCTTTCCTATTCTTTCCTAGTATATCTTTTATTGTCTATTCTCCTCCCCCCATTAATTCTTTAGTTTAATTCTTATCTGTTTCACTGACTGTGACATGACTTACTCATGTCACAGTCACTAGCTATATAGTTGGCTGCTTAGGTAAGGGATCCTCACCTCATTCTCTTCTGGATCCCCTTACCAGGTATGCATCATATTGTATTTAGCTTACTCCTTTCATATATATTTACTTCTGGATCCCCTTACCAGTGTCTGACTGGCACTGTGGGTAGGCTAGGGTTTGAGTCCCTGAGTCAGGCCTAGGGAGAAGACCAGGGCTGGGTGGTGTCCCGCTGGTTCTAGCTCCCAGCAGTTGCCCAGGAATCAGTACCAGCGTGAGTTGCCCTTACAATGCCCCCAGTAAACCATCTTAATTCCCACCAAACTGTCTGCACCCTTTCCAAGACTTTTCTGACCATAATATCTGGAACAGGCCCCTTAACCACTTTCCCACAATCCCATCCTAACAAACCCAAAGTTCCACACATCCTGACCTTCGGCAATTTTAAAAACAAGGTTCTGCTCTCACAACCAACATCCCATAAAATCATTGCATACCTCACTCCCTTATTTTCATGTTTCTATTAACCCCTTGTATTTTCCTCCTCCCCTTGTCTTTTGACAGGACCATAAATAATACAAGGAGTAGCCACATATATATAATCCCCCAGTTGACTGGACTATTTGCCAGTACAAATATTGACTTAATTTGTGTCCTAAGTTCCGATTCAGTTCTGGCACTTTTCCAACTTAGTCCTTTTGCTTTTCCGACTTTCCAAAATTAGGGACAGACAATCAAGGAGGGTGTAACACATAAGTTGAAGCCAAGTCCCTCTGACTTCAAACACCCAAATAACTAGTCTTATCAACTCAACACTGTGATCGACCCATACCCTAAGACCCTGGTGCTTCCCATCCGCTTCCCATCCTTTCTGTCCCCATCCATGAATCCAACCCTTGACACTCTATGACTCTGGAATCCCAACCCCCTTCTTGGAACCCTTTGGAAACCTACGGAATCCTTCTGGAAGCATCTTCTTAAGCATCTGACATGCAGATTTAACAGTAGTGCTCTACATATGCTCGGTTCATGAACTGCCTCATGGCCCTACTGTTAAGTCTTGGTAATGCCGATAGTGCGGACGGGAGTTGGCCAAGTCCTGCAGACTGATCAGGGTGGCTAGGCTTCAATGTACTCGTGTGTTACACCCTGCTGTTCTGTGCATGCCACTAATTTGGACAGAAGAAGGACCCAGGAGGATGCTGAGAGTGTCAGCCCAAGTAAGGGACTTCAGACAGAAAGAGAGAGGACTAGAGGATATGAACCAAGTTGATATTCAGAGTAAGGAACTATCTACACACATCCGCTACTTATATAGGTTAAGAGCAAGATGGTGGCATAAGGAATAGAGAACAATAAGGTATGAAGAATCATGTGGAGGTATTATCTACAATGATTAAGAATAGAATAAGAAATGTAGGCAAGAATAGAATAATGAGATATGGCTGAGAATAGAATAATGAGAGAGTGGATGAGAATAGAACAATAGAAAATGGCCAAAGATAAAACAATAACCGTGACCAAAGTAATAGATGAATAATAAATGTCCCAAATGGAAACGGGTAAGGAAAGGGATGAGGGATGAGAGAATAGTAAAGGATAGAGGGGATGGGGTGAGAGGAATGAACCAGATGATGTACCAAATATTCTGAGCCGAGACCCCATACTAGTGAGGAATGACTTGTCACTGGTGTGTTTGATTAAACGGTAAGGGTTGTTTGATCGGTACTGCCAAATGAACCGGAGCTCGGTATTGTGGACTTAACACCTACAGTCTATGAGGGCTGGTCCCAATTTGACTTTGGCAGTGTTGGTCATCTGAATCTCCACCTTGATGACCAGTGACTTTGGTATCAGAGAGGCTGCCACAATGTACTTCCTCAGGAGCCATCTTTCCCATTATTTAAGCCATACTTGAGGTGGTTTGGGGGGTGACTCTGTTTTTGGTGTGGCTTCTTGCAGTTGGTTGATCTGGGAGATTGGAACAGGGTGTTATGGGCCTGTGCCCCCAATAAACCCATACTAGTCCCCACAACTACCCACACCTTTTCCGGGACTTTCCAACCGTTTAAAAGCCTGGAAAAATCGCTCTCCATAAATCCATTGCACCAACCTGAAGTTCTGTAATCCCGAACCTCCGCAATTCCGAGACCTAGGTTCTGCTCTTTTGATAAATGACACACAGGATCATTGCGTACCTCACTCCCTTGTTCTTCGTTCTCTATTAGCCCCTTGTATTCCCTTCTCCCCTTGTCTTTACTTGGCAAAGATAGTACAAGTATTAGTTCCATGTATATAAGCCCCTAGTTGACTGGAGTATTTGCCAGTACAAATATCGACTTAATTCTGCATCTGTCAAGCGTCGGTTACTGACGGTCTTCGGTACTGCCAAGGGGTGTTGGCGAAAAGGTCGGGCAGACTATGGCCAAGTCCTGCAGGCCAAGAGTAGTGGCATTGGCTTCAATGTGCTCGTGCGTTGCGCCCTACTTGCCGTGCGTGCCACTGTATTTGCCACAGACAGATACTCGAGAGGATACTGATGCTGCCGGCTCGAGTTGAGGACTTAACAGAAGAGAAGAAGGTAGAAGGGCCTAAGCCTAGTCAATACCCAGAATGAGGAAGTATGTACATGCATGTCCTACTTATATAGGTTAAGAAGTGACATGTGGAATAAGGAATGTGGGACACCAAGGTATGCAGAGCATGTGGTTATTGTCCACAGCGAGTAAAATTAGAATAAGAAATGTAAGACGGGGATAAAACAATAAAGGACAGAATGATAGGACGTGCCCTAGGATAGGACAATAGGAAATGCCCGATTATAAAACAAGGCTGTAGCCGAGGATAACACAAGGGCAGGAAGTCCTGAGGTGAGACGGACCGAGGAGTGAGGAGTAGGCGTGGGATGGGGATGAGGGATGTGACCGATATATGCGTCTGGCCGAGAACAACTCATTGAATGGTTCGTACTTGGTTGCTTAATGGAGTATTTTAGTCGGTACCGCCGAGTTACCGGATCCTCGGTACATGTACTTGACAGCATCGTAGTTTCCGATTCAGTTCCGGTAAACTTTCCAAAATTCCAAAATTAGGGACAGATGATCGAGGAGCGTACAACACACAAGTTGAAGCCCGACCTTGAACAACTCGAATGACTAGTTATACAATCTAATACCATGAACAGTCCTAAGCCCCCGGCACTTCCCATCCTTCCACCTTTTCTGTTCCATCTGTGAACCCGCAACCTCTAGTCCCTCTACCTCTGGAGTACCAAATCCCCTCTCAGAAACCATTCGGAAGCCTCTGGAAACCCTTCCAGAAGTATCTAGCTAAGTGCCTGACATGCGGATTTAACACAGGGGTGGTTTCATTCTTAAGCTCCAAGACAGAGAACTGATTATTACTAATTTACATATTTATTATATACTAGTATATATTTCAAATTCCAGTAGGGCTTAGTAACTGAGAACAAGGGGAGTTATAGATCTCCAATCAAAAGAACAAGGAAACAAAAGTACAAGGGGCTAAGTGAACTTTGTGACCAAGATGTACTTCCACTTTAGGAAATGGGGAGCGGTTGAGTGGGTGAAATGAAGGAATGGAAATTAAAGGGGGTTTAATAGTAAGGTTGGGCAAAGTTGTGACTGGTAAATGGTAGGCATGATATCCAGTTGGAGGGCATGGTTTCTGATCAGAGGGCTGAAGATTGGGGGCAGAGGTTCAATAGGTAACAAGCAGAATTTACTAAGAACAGAAACATGACCATGTAGTGATTGGCATGGGTAACCCCTGGATATTTTGTGTCTACCCATACCTGTACCCAAGAATACCCTTACCCTTAGCAACGGGTAGTAGGTTATTGTGGGTATGGGTATGGGTACCTGCAGGTTCAATGGGTATTGTTTTTACTCACAACCCACAATGGGTATTGTTCTTACCTGTGACCCACAATGGGTATTGCACTTACCCACCACCCACAATGGGTATAAATTGACCCAATACTGAAAATTAATATATTTTCTTATTATAAAAATTCAGAATTTATAAAATATTACCCATAATAGAATCCCAACCCATAGTATGCTCCTCCTTGGGATTGGTGACCTCATCCCCTAATGTAGCCTTGATATTGGCACCCTTCACCAAACCAAGTGTGCTTCAAGATCTGATACACATAAGGGCTCAAGTCATCTGAGCTGAAAGTTGGTTCCAAATATAGGGCAAAACAAGATGACCTTGGCTGAATATACGTTCAACAGCAACAATTGTGGCATTGAATTTTTATTAGAATTGAAAGAATATAACAAATCATTTAATAAAAAGTTACTTGCCAGGAATAGACAGATAATCGTGGGCCATGCATGATAGACAGGGAAAAGGGGACCTCCTCTCATATCACCATTTGAGAGCATCCATTACATTCTCCACATCATTAGCAAGATAACATTCAAGCTCATCTTGATATTGAGAAGTGACATCAACAACCTCCAGAAGGTTATCAAATATATTAGTAGAAGTCGAAGCCTACACTCATCGATTGTCAAGCATCGGTAATGTCGAGTGGTTGAATGGGGAACAGCCAAGTCCTGCAGGCCAAAAGTAGTGGCTTTGGCTTCAATGTACTCATGCGTTGCGCCCTACTTTCTGTGCATGCCACTGATTTGGAGTAGAGGGATACTTGGGGGTACCAAAGGTGCCAGCCTGAGTAGAGGACTTTACAAGGGAAAGGGAAGGTAGTGGGCCTAAGCCTAGTCGATACCCAGAATGAGGAAGTATGTACATGTATGTCCTACTTATATAGGTTAAGAAGCGACATGTGGAATAAGGAATGTGGGATAATAAGGTATGCAGAGCATGTAGGGGTATTATCCACAATGAACACAAATAGAATGGAGGAATGTAAATGGTGATAGAACAATAAAAAATAGAATAATAGGAATGTGGCCAAGGATAGGACAATAGGGAGTGTCCAACTATAACACAATGGGTCATGGCTGAGGATAAAACAATGGTCAGATATCCTGAGCTAAGATGGGTCAAGGATTAAGGAGCAGATGGGGTGGGATTAATGGATGGTGAATGGGGCAGAGTGGATGAGGGATAGGGACAAGGAATGTGGATGGTGGATGTGCCGAGCCGAGACCGGCATACCAAGTGACTTGCATGTGGTGTGGGCACTTGTACATAGACATAGTCTGGCTGTCCAATCGGCACTGCCGAATTACCGGACACTCGGTATGTGTACTTGACAGTATCCCCCCCTTAGCGGCTGAACCCATGAAGCCAGTAGGTGGAGATTGAAATAGGGTTCCAGGTGCCGATGTGACATCATGGGTTGTTTGGGAAATTTCCCAGGCTTTCCATCAGCCAACCACATTAATCACTCCCATCAAAAAAATTCAAGAGAAATGGGTGCTGAGACCGATGACAAAGAGCAGCGGTTCAATGAAAGATGAATCACCCATCAGCACAAGTGGGACAAGAGCAAACAGGTGGAATGGGTAGCACAGGAGGCTGTCGAGGGTCTGAAGAAGGCAGGAGCCATAGTCAAGGTGGCAGAACCAACAGAGGCTTTGAAGGAGACAGTGGATGAGGGAAAGGCCAAAAACATCGTCCTGCAAGATGCCAATATGGTTGAGACAGGAGTGGCGAATGCTACAGGAGATAGCTGGGAGGCTGAGGCACCTGCTGGAACAATCACTGGTCACCAGATGGAGGAAGCCCAAAGGGCCGAGGATCAACAGGCTGGAATGGCCAGATGGACAGAGGATGAGGGGGTTGCTACAAGGCAGATAGTGGATAAACAGGAGGCCACGAAGAAGGCTGTCGAAACACAGCAGGTGGAGAGGCCCCAAGAGGCCAACAAACAACCAGCCAAGATGGCTGGGATGATAGGTGCACAGTCTCCCATGGAAATGGACGGAGAGATAGTCCCTAAGGATGCAGAGGTATGGGATGGAACACCCAACAATGAAGGCATTGGGGGTACAGGGGTTCCTGATTCTTCAGGAGTCCCAAAAACTCCTACATGTAAAAGAGGCAGGAGCTTGGAAGCGGGGCCCAGTAGGAAGATTAAGGGTGGTAGGGGAGCCAAGGTGTCAGCAACAACATGAGCTTCAATACTGGAGAGCAGAAGAGAGAAATGAGAAATTATACTTGTTAGTGTATTGACCAGCTCAAGACTGAGCTTTAACTAATTACCTAAGAACTATACATATGATCTGGCAGAGTAGCGGAGTCCAATAACAAGTAATAGAGAAAGGAGTGGAGAAATCATGACATTACCCCCCCTTTTAAGGTCAATATCCTCATTGATGATGCATGCATTGATCATTGCTTGTCTACTGAGTGATCCATGTTAAGGATTTGATATTCAGCCCAAACATCTCTTCTCCTTATCCCTAGCAACCAGAACCTGATGGTATTAGAGAGAGGGTATGGGTTCTATTCATTATTATCTCTGATATCTGCCTTTGATAGGAGTTTGAATTTGCCATTGTATTTCGCAGTTGTGTGACTCTGTGACCTCAGCTCTTTTCCAAGAGACTGAGGTATGAGTTCAAGTTTATTCTTATATTTCATACAATTGTTGACTATTCTTTTAGATAGTATTTCAGGTAGCTAATTACTTCTAATATGAGCTCTTTTCCAAGAGACTGAGATAGTATTTCAGTCCTTATATTTAACAGGTTATGGGCCCTGGCGACACTGGGAATTGACCAAGGACACCTGGAACTGAGCCACGGGTGGCACCCATTAATCACAGCCAAGCCGAAGTCCATTGGGATAGAGGACCTGACAATCTGAAGGCCAGTCGGCAGATGTACTTGTGGGTGGCACCCGCTCACCAAAATCAGCCATAACGCACACAATGTGCAAGGCGGTACTATTCAGTACAAAGACAAAGACACACATACACATCTATTACACTTTGACCATAACCCGAGAAGGCAGCTCCAACAGTGATATGCCAGTGCTTGGTAGCATGTTCCTTGGAGATGTGCACCATCACCGAGTATTTACAACCACACCTCCTGTAAGGGCAACCCTCTTACAGCCCCGAAGTATATCTCGGAGGCGAGCTAAGCAG
>QLPI01002880.1:0-21806 GCA_003314275.1 Chroogomphus rutilus | reverse complement strand
ATGGGCAGAGGTGCAAAGGGTAGTGGTACGTAGGGGAGAGATGCGAATGGGGGGGGTGCCGATGAGTCTGACGGCACTGCTGTGGATGGTCCTGAACTGGATTGCATCTCCGAGGGCAACAATTGTTGAGTCGCCAGGGGGTGGTTCACGAGGGATGGGTTGGTCAAATTTGAATGCAGGTGTTGATCTGCATCCAAGAATCTGGAGTCGGAGGAAGGCTCCGGGGGGTGTGCTGGGGTCTGAGGCATCTGGAAACTTGGTCCAGGGGTGGGCAGTTCTCGGGGGATGGATGCACGGCGGGCAGATACCTGGGTGATTGTCTGCATGGCTTGGGAACATGTGATAGGTCTCATGCTTTATAATGATCAGGAGTGTGAGTACGAATATACTGTTAAATCCACGTGTCGGCGCTTAGCTAGAGGCTTCCAGAAGGGTTTCCGGAGGGTTCCAAATGGTTTCCAAAGGGGGGTTTGTACTCCAGAGATGGAGGGACTAGAGGTCATGGGTTCGGGTTCGGAATCGGAATGGGGTCGGGGGACGGGAAGCGCCGGGGGTCTTGGAACTGTTCATGGTATAGGGTGGTTCGAGGTCGCAGGGACTTGGCTTCAACTTATGTGTTGCGCCCTCCTCGATCGTCTGTCCCTAATTTCGGAAAGTCGGAAAGTTTACCGGAACTTAATCGGAAACTATGATGCAGAATTAAGTCGATATTCGTACTGGCGAATAGTCCAGTCAACTGGTGACTTATATACATGTATCTAGTCTTGTACTATCTTTTGCTGAGTAAAGACAAGGGGGGGAGGAGAGTACAAGGGGCAATATAAAGCGAAGAACAAAGGAGTGAGGTATGCGATGATCCTGCACGTCCTCTATCAAAGGAGCAGAACCTTGACTTTGGAATCTTCGGAGGTTCGGAAACATGGAACCTCGGAATGATGCATCGGAATGTCAGAAATCGGTTATTCAGACTTTGAGCGATCGGAAAGGTTCTGGAAACGGTGCAGGTGGTTGTGGGGTTTACTGTGGGTTTATTTGGTGGCATGGGCCATAACAGATGTCCAAGCTATGGTAGTCACGTAATATGTACGAGCGTCTCAGACTCTTGACCAGAGCTGAGACATGCATATACCTATATAGATATGATTGTAACTTTCTTTACTGATTTTACCTAGTCTGTTTGATCTAGGTAGTTATGACTATATAACAGACTCTTGACCAGAGCTGAGACTCTGTTTGATCTAGTTGCACAATTTCAACAGGTTATGGTCCCCTGCCAACTTTAATACTACAATATGTCGAACCTTACAATGCCATCCACATCTGACTCTGCTTCCCTATCGGTTCCAAAGCTCCACGATAACAGAAGCAACTGGACCAACTATGAGCCTTGCCTCCAGAGAGCCATGGGTGCAAAAGGTCTATGGATACACATTGAAGGAAAGGCCACTGTGCCAAAACTATATGCGCTAGTCAATGGCGTCCACGTTCTATCAGATGGAAAGATGCCCACTACAGATGATCAAATAGAAACCCGAGAGACCCGTATCATTGAATATGATAAACGAGAGAGCCTTGCTCAGCATATCTTGCTCTCTACAACTTCTCTTCGCCTAGGCTCTATGATCAAAAACCTCAAGACAGCAAAAGAAATGTGGGATAAGGTCAAAAGTGATGCTACTACCAAGAGCATGCTCTACCTCATCAATGCCAAAGACCAGCTTAATAATATGTGTCTTGCCGACTCGAATGATCCAAAAACCTACCTTAATGATCTCAAGCTTCACTTTGAACTCATGATGAAACGCCACGAGAACCTTGTTATAATGGGATCCTCTATTTCTAATACTTGACTCTCTAGGATTATCATGTCCTCTTTGCCACCCTCTTACCATCCTGCTATTCAAACGATCACCGCAGCTGAATAACTAAGCATCACTCAAGCATCTACTACCTCTCATATGATGTCTCCAGAGGATCTTATTGCCTTTTTTATTGAAGAAGCTCAGCATCGTGTCATTGACATTGATCGCTCAAAAGCTGCTGAATCAGTGCTTCTCGCTCTCGGTAAACAACAAAAGAAAACATCGAATAAGGCAAAGTCAACCCCTAAGTCAAATCCCGACCACCACTGCGATAACTGCAATCGCACAGGCCACCTCAAGGCCGACTGTTGGTCCAAAGGAGGAGGTAAAGAAGGTCAAGGCCCGAGGCAAAAGAAAACCAAGAAAGCGAACAAAACAACCGAGACAGCTGTTGTCGCCGCTGCAAACTCAAATGATGAAAATATTTTTGCATTCACCTGCACATCTGATCTGTCAGCAGTAGCAGACATATTACACCTTCCATGGACACGTTTGGGTGCGTGCATTGACAGCAGTACAAGTAGCCATTACTGCCCAGACCAGTCAAAGTTTTTATCCTACCAACCGGTTGCCAATAGAAGCATTGTCGCTGCTGATGGTCGTATGCTCAAAGCCCTAGGTATAGGTGATGTTCGTATAGAACTCCCTAACAGCACTGGAAAGACACAAGTGCTTCTCAAGGATGCAATTCATGCACCTGAAATGGCCTTTACTCTCATCTCCATTACCAAATTAGATGAAGCTCAGTGTATGGTCACATTCAAAGGAGGCATGTGTACTATCAAAAGTCCTGCAGGCAAAACTAATGCCACCATCCCTCGTTCCGATGGTCTATACCGACTTGCCCCTGCTGAACCGACAAAAGATGTTGACTATGCAAATATTGCATCAGTCAAACTCTCTATATCTGATGTGCATCACAAGCTAGGTCATATTGCTCATGCAGCTGTCAAACATGCTATCTTGTCTGGTCAAATTACCGGCATAGAACTAGACCCAGACTCCAAACCAGAATTCTGCGAGGCATGTGCAAAGGCCAAGGCTGCTCGATTACCTTTCCCTAAGCAATCCGCCACTCGCACTGCTAAATATGGAGAACGTATCCACTGGGATCTATGGGGTCTAGCGTTGGTTCAAAGCCTAAATGGCAACTCGTATGTTGCCGCTTGCATTGATGATACAACCCGTGAGACTCACATCTACTTCCAGAAAAAGAAGAGTGAAACCTTTCACTCCTACTCCCTGGACAAAGCTTACATTGAAACCCAAACAGGCACTTGTATTAAAGTGTGTAGAAGCCACTGAGGGGGTGAATTCCTCTCAAAGGAACTCACTGACCACCAAGACCAATGTGGCACAGTACGAGAACTAACTGTACATGACTCGCCACCTCAGAATGGGACAGCTGAGCGAGGTATGAGAACACGTACAGAACAGGCACTTGCACTGCTACTTGCATCCGGCCTCTCGCATTTTCTATGGGAAGAGGCTATGAAACATTCAGCTTGGCTTCAAAACTGTTCCCCAACCTGTTCACTAGATGGCAAAACTCCATATGAGGCCAGACATGGCAAAAAACCTCACCTCGCTGGCCTACAAGAATTTGGTGTTGCTGCCTATGTCAAGAACCTCAATGCAGGCAAGCTTGATGCTCATGCACAGCTAGGACAATTTGTTGGTTATGACTTGGAATCTAAAGGCTATAGGATATACTGGCCTGTGAAACGGACTTTTACAGTTGAACACAATGTCATTTTCAATGAAAGTGACATATTATACAGTGATTCAACTGCAACTATCCCTGGTGATGCCCTGAATGAGGGGGAGATGAATAAAATCATTCAGTCCTCACCAAACTGTGACTTACAACCCAGTAAACTGATATCCAGACCCCCATATCCAACTTCTAAACACCTTGACCTCGCAAAAGAACCTCCTCTGAGTCTAGATGAACCAATACAAGATCCAATGCCTAGCGGCAAGGAAGGTCTTGAACTGTCATGATTTATCCACTCCTTTCTCTATTACTTGTTATTGGACTCCGCTACTCTGCCAGACTATATGTATAGTTCTTAGGTAATTAGTTAAAGCTCAGTCTTGAGCTGGTCAATACACCAACAAGTATCATTGCTCAAATCCCTCTTCTGCTCCCAAGTATTGAAGCTCTTGTTGTTGCTGACATTAGCTCAAGACTATTATATCCTTACAACACCCTATCATGGATGTTGATCTCCTACAACAAATTCTTGCAGGCCTGCAGCAAAACAATGCAGACCTGACTGCAATGGTGAACAACTAGACACACCACCTTAACCAACACCTAGTGTCACTACAAGCCCAAACACCCCAGCTGACATCTACAACCACCTCCTCTATCCCATCAGCTGGCAAAATCGCAAGACCAGAACCATTTGACGGCTCATCAGAGAAGATTGATATCTTCCTGTGCGAGCTCTACCTGAACTTCGAGGACGATGCATCTTATTTCAAAGTGGACCATATGTGAAAGATCCACTTTGCCTTGTCCTATATGAAAGTGAAGTTTGCGGCTCAGTAGGCAAGTCGTATCACAGGGGAGCTGGAAGCAGGAACACGCAGCTACCAGAGTTGGGAGGAATTCCGTACTGAGCTGCTGATAACATTCCATGACCCAAACAAGAAAGAAATGGCTCAATGAAAGCTAGAGCAGCTGAGACAAGGAGGAAGGCCAACAACAGAGTTCTTTGTGGAGTTTGAGGAACATAGGTCACAGGCGGGGTATAATGATGAAGGATATGGGGCCTTGCTTAAAAGAAACCTGTCCCCACAGGTGGTGGAGCGGATTTACACACCGGAGACCATTCTAACAACGTATGACAAGTGGAAGTCATATGCCCTCCGTTTTGACAGCCAGTTGTGTGAATACCAAGCGACAAAGAGGGGGACTATAGGACCAAGGATATGGCAGACTCCGAGAAATCCACAATCTACTCCAGCTCAGTCACTTACTCCCCCACCTACTTTGGGACCACAACCCATGGAGATTGACCAGGCTTGAGGGAAGCCAGTGAGGGTGGTGACATGCTTCAACTGCAGAGAGCAGGGACACATAGCACGAAACTGTCCCAAACCTCGAGGTATCCAGAAAGTCAGAGCAACGATGGATGGGTGGACAAAAGAAGAGAAAAGGGAGGTGCTGGACATGTTGAAGAAGGAGGATTTTCAGGAGGAGCAGGAGTGAAAAGGATGTCCTCCTCACCCTGGATATCTGTAAACTACTTCACCCCACTAGCAGTTGAAGAAAGTGCAGAACTGGAACCTGAAACCATCCCAGAACAACCCTTGAAAGTTGAGAAGGAGAAGAAAGAGAAGAGGAAGCAAGAAGAGAAGGTGGTGGTGGCAGAAGAGGTGGAGAAACCCAAAGAAGGAACGACAGAGTGGGTGTTGTGGAGGATACACCAAGACAACAAGTCAGGGCAGGAAGTGTTGAGACAGTGGACACACAGTGGAAGGAAAGGAGAAGTGACATCAGAAGTAGTGGAAGCCATATGAGGGATGAGAAGAGAGGAGGGCATAGAAGTGGTCAAGGAGCTTGGGGGAAGGAAACAGTGGATATGCCACCCTCACACATGTGGCATACAAAGGATTGGCCAAGCACATCAAGGATAGCCTCCTTCACTTCCCTTGATTTACAACCCTTGCCTAACTCAGACAGTTTTCACTCGAGATTGACAGCAGGTACTGGGAATGCAAGGAGTATGACAACTTTGGAAATTCTTCGAAATCAAACATGTCCATGTCCAACTGCTCAAACTCAAACAACAATAACAACAATCAGTCTTCGTCCAATTCCAACAACTCAAACAACAAGAGGAGTAAGAAGGGGTGTCAAGTCCACGTACCGAGACCCATCCATTGGCAGTACCGACCGAGCAACCATCCTAGGTCCACGTACAAGTGACCACACCGCACACACATCACTGGGTATGCCAGTCTCCACTCGGTACCTCCACCACCCACACGCCCACCCCTCGGTCCATCTCACCTCGGGACTTCCTGTCCTTATACTATCCTCGGTTACAAGCCTTGTCTTATAGTCTGGCACCTCCTATTGTCCTATCTTTGTACATGTTCTATTATCCTGTCCTTTATTGTTCTATCCCCGCTTTGCATTCCTTGTTCTAATTTTACTCGTTGTGGACAATAACCACATGCTCTGCATACCTTGTTGTCCCACATTCCTTACTCCACATGTTGCTTCTTAACCTATATAAGTAGGACGTGCATGTACATATTTCCTCATTCTGGGTATCGACTAGGCTTAGGCCCTTCTACCTTCTTCTCTCCTGTTAAGTCCTCGACTCGGGCCGGCATCATCAGCATCCCCCCGAGTATCTGTCTGTTGCAAATCCAGTGGCACGCACGGCAAGTAGGGTACAACGCACGAGTACGTTGAAGCCAACGCCACTACTCTTGGCCTGCAGGACTTGGCCATAGTCCGCCCGACCTTTCGCCAACACCCCTCGGCAGTACCAAAGTCCGTCAGTAACCGAAGCTTGACAAGGGGGCAGAGAAGAATGGCAATAATAAGTCTTCCAACAACAACAACAACAACAACACTAATGACATTTTGTCCAAGTTTAGAAAAGATGGGAAGCTATTGCCCGAAGAATGTCAAAGGTGAATTGATGTGGGACTGTGTCTCTTGTGTGCTTCAAAAGGTCACATGGTCAAAGACTGCCTCAAATCCAATTCCCAACCATTGACTTCTTCTAACAACAACAATAACAATAACAATAACAATAACAACAACTTGATAAAAGCATGCATGACAAAGGTGAGCACAACCAACACCAAAGCCCAAGAGACCAAGGCAATGGAGTTGAAAGTAACCTCAGAAATGCATGAGCTCAGGATTGCATTAGCCTCACTCACATGCTCTTCTTGAATGCCCTTTCTCCAATTTCTCATATATCTTCTACATCTGAAATTCTAAAAGACTCTTTAATAGTTAACTTGACTTACTCTAGTATTCACGAGACTCCTCTAGTTACACTTCTTGACTGTGGTTTATCAGACTGTTTTATCAAATCACAAATTGTGCAAAAATATTCTTTGCCTACTAACTCAGTCCCTCCAATTCCATTGAAACTATTTGACAGCTCTACTAATTCTATTATTACTCAGACCACTACGATCCCCATCTAATTTCTGACCAGTGAACTTCAGAACATTACTTTTTATGTAACATCATTGGATGGCAGTTGCTCTGCAATACTCAGTTTCAACTGGCTCACCTGCTACAATCTATTGATTGACTAGGTATTGAACAGTATAACTTTCAAGACTACAGAACCGACCAATGTGCTGACCCCTCAGGCCTCACCTGCTATTCACAGTCTAGCACTCTGCTTCCAAGCAATCTGTCACCATCTCTAAAGTTAGAAGCACCTCATATAGTGCTAGTTAATGCAGAAGCCTTCATACATGCCTGCAAGCTAGAAGGTTTGCAAGCCTTTCAACTCAACCTCGCAGATCTTGATAAATATGCTTGAGGCTCTACTATGGTCGACTCTTCTGACAACCTGGATAGCATTAAACAGCATGTTCCAGAATTCTATCATGACTTCACTGATGTCTTTAGTAAACAGCGCGATAACACACTAGCACCCCATAGAACTTATGACCTCAAAATCAACCTCAAGGACAGCATTTCACCACCTCTTGGTCCCATCTATTCACTCTCAGTATCTGAACTCCAATCCCTTCAAGACTTCATCAATGAATACCTCAACATGGGCTTCATTTGACCCTCACATTCATCACATGGTGCACCAGTACTATTTGTACACAAGAAGGATGGCTCCCTATGACTCTGCATGGACTTTTATGGTCTAAACAGAATTATGAAGAAGGACTATTATCCACTTCCCCTTATCTCCAACCTCTGAGATGCCCCAAAGAAGGCTTGTATTTACACTAAAATCAACTTACAACATGCTTACCATCTTGTTCAAATTACCAAAGGGGATGAATGGAAGACAGCCATTAGGACTCGTTATGGATCCTTTGAGTGGCTCGTCATGCCATTTGGTTTATCTAATGCCCTGCAGCATTTCAGTGCTTCATGAACAACATTTTGGTGACCTATTAGACAACTGCACCACCGTCTATTTGGATGACCTCCTCATCCATTCCAACAACAAATCCTCGCATATCAAACACATTCAGGAAGTTCTACAATAATTATGCAGACACAACCTATGTATATGCTCAAGAAGACAAATGCTCCTTCCACCAAATATCAGTTGAATACCTTGGATATATCCTGTCACCCAAGGGCCTTATGATGGTAGAAGACAAAGTCAAGTGCATTACTCAATGGCCCAAGCTTCGAAAAATCAAAGACATCCAATCATTCCTCAGATTTGCAAACTTCTATCGATGATTCATTAACAACTATTTTTCCATTATGATTCCCCTCACTCGACTCACTCACAAAGGTCTACCATGGAACTGGAGTGAGGAGTGTAGAGATGCATTTAATAAACTGAAACTGGCATTCATGTCTGCCCCCATCTTAACTCATTGGACTCATGATTTGCCCTTGATTGTGGAGACAGATGCATCAGATTACACTTTAGCAGCTATACTCTCTCAACACACCCCAGATGGTGACCTCCATCTGATCACTTTTCATTCTCAAACTTCCATTCCCCTAAACTCAATTACAATGTTCATGATAAAGAACTGCTTGTGAGTTTTGAAGCTTTTCAAAAGTGGAATCACTACTTGGAAGGTTCTGCCAAGCCCATCAACATCATCACTGATTATAAGAACTTGGAGTACTTTTGTATGACAAAGTTGTTGACTAGACATCAAGCTAGCCTTTCCCAGTTTAACCTCATCATTCATTTCAGACCTGGTCATTTGGGCACTAAGCCTGATTTGCTCACTAGATGATGGGATGTCTATCTTAAGGAGGGGATAAGCAACTATGCCACCATTAATCCCCAGAACCTTCGACCCATCTTCTCTCACCATCAGTTGACCGCATCCCTTTGAGCCACAAGTCTTGTTGAACCCATATTGAGGACCATGACTCTTATGGACACTGAGTGCATCCTGAATGACATTAAACATCATCTTCCCTCCAGCTCCTAAGCTCAGTAACACCTTGTGAATAATGATGACCTGAAGTGGCAGGCTAATCCCAATGGTCTGTTACTATTCAACGATCACATATATGTTCCTGAGGCACAAGACTTGTGTTTACAAGTTTTACAACATAAGCATGATCACATTCTATCCTGACACTTCAGAATTAACAAAATATTAGACCTTGTTGGATGTGACTACAATTGGCCTGGCATTAGGTCATTCGTCTGTTACATACCATTGCAATGGTTGGTGAATACATGTAACAAGTTACTGTTTAAATAGTGCCCACAGACTAATGCCAGATAACCTGGCATAGTAGCCTTTTGGCCCAGTTGGAAGAGCACATTACTGTGGGAATTTGTTGCCTTTCACAGTATGCCAGGTTGACCAAAGGTCAGCGGTTCAAATCCCTGTGTGCACGATAATTTGGAGGGTTGTTGCAATCACTTGGACCCCAGGAACCCTGGCTTACATGATGGTCCATGACATCATGGCGGTCTGCTATGTCAAACAGTAATTAGATTAAGATATCATCACTGTGGCACCTCAAGGGCTCGGTACCTAAGGGGAAGGTACTGTTACATACCATTGCAATGGTTGGTAAATACATGTAACAAGTTACTGTTTAAATAGTGCCCACAGACTAATGCCAGATAACCTGGCATAGTGGCCTTTTGGCCCAGTTGGAAGAGCACATTACTGTGGGAATTTGTTGCCTTTCACATCATCAAAGACTACTGCAAATCCAGCACACCCTGCATGCAGAGCAAATCACAATGTCATAAGCCCTATGGATTACTCAAACAGCTTCCAGTACCAGAAAAACCCTAGAACTCAATATCCATAGACTTTATCAAACAGCTCCCCACATCTTTGGGATTCACAGCCATTCTAGTCATCATCAATTGCTTTTCCAAGCAGTCTATCTTCATTCCTACATCCAATACCATCACTTCAGCTCAACTTGCAGAACTCTTTGTACTTCACATATTCTCAAAACACAGTATTCCTTCTCACGTCAGTTCCGATAGAGGCTTAGAATTCATGTCCTACTTTTGGTGTTCTCTTAGAAAAGCCCTCGATATGAAGTTGTATTTCACCTCAGGCTATCACCCAGAAGGCAACAGCCAGATGGAATATACTAATCAGACATTAGAGCAGTACCTTCACGTCTATTGCAACTATCAACAAGACAATTGGGCTTGCTTTACTATTGCCCTTTGCAGAGTTTGCCTATAACAATGCTCCCAGTGCCACTATGGGACTCTTGCCATTCTTTGTCAATAAAGGCTACCACCCTAACCTCACCATTCATCCAGAATGCAACCTCACTTCATCCTGAGTGCAATACTTTGTAGTCGACCTGGACAAATTGCACCAGCAGCTTCGAACCAATATCCTCAATGCTCAACAAATGTACCAGACCTCAGCAGATGCTAAATGACTTCTATCCCCAGACTTTCCTATCAGCAGTCTCGCATCTGTCAAAGCTCAATTCTTGAGGATGACTCGTCCCACAAAAAATCTAGCTGAGAAGTTTTTGGGTCCATTTGAAATCATGGCATGTCCCAGTACTCACTCAGTTACTCTGAAACTCCCAGACTACATGAAAACAGTACACCCCATCTTCCACATTTCAATGCTTGAGCTAGCCTCTCCTAACCCCATTCCTAATTGCATTCAACCACCTCTGCCCCCAGTCATCATCAACGGTGAAACCAAATTCAAAATATCCAAAATCCTCAACTTGAAGATTGATAACAGATGTATGGCATGCAGGTTATTATACTTAGTGTGGTAGGCGGGATACAAAGGCACAGACAAAGAAACTTCATGGCTCCTCATAACAGAACTTAACCATGCTTCAGAACTCATTCAAGACTTTCACAAGTCATACCCATCCAAACCTAGACTATTACCCATTCCATCAGCACCTTGTAATTTCTCTTCTGTTTACTCTTGCTCATTCTATTTTTATTATCACTTTACACTCTCAATTCAGCTCCTTCCTTCCATTTTCAATGTCAGCTCTCAATTCTGAATTGTTCATTCATTTAGTTCAACTCTCAATTCTGATTCACTCTGTTATGGCCCATGCAGCCAAATAAACCCACATGGAACACCACAACCACCCGCACCGTTTCCGGAACCTTTCCGATCAACCCAAGCCTGAATAACCGATTTCCGGATGTCCGACATACATTCTGAGGTTCCGCGATCCCGAACCTCCGAAGACTCCGAAGTCAAGGTTCCGTTACCTTGATAACCAACGTGCAGGACCATCGCGTACCTCACTCCCTTGTTCTCTCCTTTGTATTGACCCCTGTACTCTCCTTCTCCTTGTTTTATGACCGGCAAAGATAGTACAAGGATAGTCACATGTATATAGTCTGCCAGTCGACTGGACTGTCCGCTAGTACGAATATCGACTTAATCTGCGTCACAGTTCCCGATTAATTTCCGGTACACTCTCCGACTTTCCGAAATTAGGGACAGACGATCGAGGAGGGCGCAACACATAAGTTGAAGCCAAGTCCCTACGACCTTGAACCACTTAGACCACCCTAGACCGCGAACAGTACCAAGACCCCCGGCGTTCCCGACTTCTGACTACTCCGATCCCGACCAGTCCGGACCCCCATCCCCCCTCCTTCAGAATACGACCTCTCCCTCGGAACCTTTTCGGAACCCCCCGTGACCCCTCCGGAAGTCCTCAGCTCAGCGCTGACACGCGGATTTAACACACTCACTTAATTAAATTCAATTCCAAAATCAATTCCATAAAACAAAGACAAACAAAAAAATATATATATACAAAAAGCTCTTGAATTGTGAGAGTCAAGGTGATTACAGGCAAAGTTTGGAGAGGTGCAAAGGCTACAGACAGCAGAGGGACAACACATGGTGGGGGTAAGAGAGCAGGCAGTGGGAATGGCTCAGGTGGTGGGGGTGAGAGAGCTGGAGCTGGAGGAGCTGAGGGTGAAGGGGCAGGTGGTGTGGGTGACAAGACTGTAATACATAGTGTTGGTACCACAGTGGGTGGTGAGGAAGCAGGCTATAAGGGCAACCTAAGCAGGTGTTCTACCCTCAGGTGGTGCACTGGCGAAGGGGGATCCAAAGTTTAGTATAGTACCTAATATATAATGACTAGCCTACCTGGCAAAGGGGGATCTAAAGAGAAAACTCTAGGGAACCCTTTGCCTACTAACTACTGTATATAAGCACCATTGCTATGGCACTCTGTGCCATACTGGGCATCATCTTCCGTACCTACCAGGAAGTTCTGCTAGGGTCCTAATACCAGAAGTGACCAATGAGAGGGGGGCCGATAGTTATGGTTAAGGCTCCTGAAGGGTCACCACCAGTGATGACAGTTGTTTGGTGAGTATCCCGTTTGGCAGTTCTGTGAGTGGGCTGAACGGTTCTTGGCCCATTGGTATGAAGTACGGGTGGGGTGGTGTTGGTCAGGATTCATTATCGGGGGTTCTCCTGACATCACCCCCCCTCTAGAATGTGGTGTCCCTGACTCGTTGATCCCTACAGACAGGACTGGTGTGCAAGATCTGAAGGTGGATGCTTCTATAGTGTGGATTCGACGTGGGGCACCTGGGTGCCAATGGTAGAAGTCGGCAATGAGGTCGGGGGCCTGGATATCATTTTCATTTTCCCAAGAATTCTCTTCATAGCCATAACCCTTCCATTTGATGAGGAATTGCAGCCGGTTTGCTCTCATCCAACTGTTGAGCACTTGTTTGACCTCAAAGTGTTCCTCTTTGTCGACGAGGATCGGTTGTGGTGGAAGGGGCTGTCGTCTACCTGGGATGGGGTCAGCCAGAGCTGGGATAAGTTTGATGACCGGGAAGACTGGGTGAAGATGACTCAAGGCTCTCGGGAGTCAAAGTTGGTATGCATGAGACCCCACTTGTTCCTCGACAAGGTAGGGGCCAAGTTGCCTGTGTGCTAACTTCTTGGATGGCCGATTGGTGCAAATATTGCTTGCGTCAAGGTACACCTTGTCACCTGGCATAAATGTCGGTGTCGGCTGGCATTTGCGGTTGTAATAGGTTGCCATGTCATCTTTCACCTTTACCAGGGCTGCCTTTGCTTCCAAAAGTGCTCCTTCTATCTGCTTCCCAAACTTGTTCATGGATTCGAGGTGGGATGGGGGTTGGTACGGCTTGAACCCCATGCACAGGTGTCGGCCCATATCTAACAAGAAGGGGGACTCATGGGTCGAAGTGTGAATGTAATTGTTATACTGGAACTTGGCCAGGGGCAAGAGATCATCCCAATTGTCTTTCCTCTCATTGATGAAGAGGCAGAGGTACTGTTCCAGTTCTTGGTTCACCTGTTTGGTTTGACCATCTGTCTGCAGGTGGTAGGTCATGGAGGCTGCCAGGCGAATGCCTAGTAAGTGGTAGAGTTTCCAGGTGAACTCATGGATAAATTGGACCCCTCAATCAGACACCACCACCCTTGGCAACCCGTGTAGCTTCCATACATGGTGTAGGAAGAGCCCTGCTGCTCCAGCTGCCATTACCGTCATGTGAGTTGGTATGAAGTGCACCCACTTGGATACCGAGTCCACCATGTTCATCACAGCATTGTACCTGTGCGCATCAGGGAGTTCTACTATGAAGTCTATGCTTATGGTATCCCACCGTACCTTGGGGATTGGAAGCAGTGACAGTAAAGTGATCAATCTCAACCATGTTCCAAATCAGACTCCAACAGCACTTATCCCATATCACCTTCACTGTTGCCACATCATACAGCCAACCATTCTATTCAGCACTCCAATCTTTAGACTCCCAAATTGTCATCATGTCTTCTTCAGAGCTCATTCCCATGCAACACTACAAAACCCATGATACACAGATCCAGGCAGAACCATTAACATATCATTATCTTCGTGTACCCCCTCCAGCACATTTCTCACTCAGAAGATCCCATCCAATCTACACTCAGTCATATGCGATAGGAGATGCAGTCTATTTCCCAGAAAGCCAAGAACCATACATATTTCTTGGAATGACATCTAGACCAGCATATCATGATAGGAGTAGAGTGGAATACGAGGCAGAGTTCAGGGCACCATCCCATCTGATTACCCTGCCCACTCCATTCAACTGACTCTTAAACACAAATGAGAGTGCATGACTGTATACCCATTAGTCCTCCTACTCCCAGACCCCTATCCTTGGATTGGATACTGGAGAAATTGCAGAAGATATGTTGCCTGTGACCTAGAAATACTCTGAGATGACCCAGTCCCCTGACTTATCCTAAGGCCCCTCAGGAGTAGTGGACAAGGTTGTTAGATGTTTATTGGTAGACTTCCTTATTGTTTCTTTTATATGTTTCCCCTTTTCTTGGTTTGACTAAGACCTGTTTCCTATTCTGTTAGTCTTTTCTTGTTGTTACTCATCATCCTTACCTTTTTGGTTAGTCTCCCCCTATCATAGCCCCTAGCCCCTATTCGTGCAGCCTCGATGCTGTACTATTTTTCCAGAGTTTCTCTATAGTTTTCTCTTTTATATACTTTGTTCTCATTCTTTGTCATTCAACTGACATAGCCAACCTCTTGCATCGTTCGCATTGTTGCTTGGTTTTTGTATATAAAGGCCTCTGGCTCACCTCTGTAATAACAAGTTCACAAGTTAAAGCCCCAAGTCAAGTCTCCAAGTCCAAGTCAAGACTAGTCTAGAAACATCTAGACTATTGCATTCAAGTCCAAAGCCAAAGTCCAAGTCTTAGTCAGTGTGACACATTTGCATCTCATCAGGTCACATCCCTGTCACATCACATCCTAAATCACTCACATTCTATTTACGTTCATACATTGCCAAGTCACAGATTATATTCCTGCTGTACTGAATAACTGTGCTAGACCCTGTCAGAGAAAAGGACCGGTGCATGCAGGCTTTTAGGTATTAATTACCTAGAGCAACTCTAAGGTAGCTGACAAACAGTTTCCACTAAGGTCACGTGATGTGACAGTCACAGTCACAGGTGCAAAATTTTTTGTTGTTGAAAAAAAAATTGTATTCTGCTACAGAGGATGGCAATTTTTTTTGGAAATAATGATTGAGCTATACTATATAATATCAACTGCCTTGTCCAACTTAGCTAAAATAGTATCTGGCATATTGAAGATCCTTGTGCAAAATGATGGATATGACACTTGAGTCACGTGACCTTAGCGTAATATGTCCTCTGCCTTATCTGTGGGAATGTCTTTCTATATATAGAATATTTCCATATATAGGTGATTATGTCAGTGCAAAAATTTTGTGACCAAAAATTTTTTGACAGTGTCAGACTGCTTAAAACTGTGATTATGAATTTTGGGAAGATGTTTGAAAGTTTTGATATACTACATTTGCAATAGTGGTTTTTTTCAAAAAGTAAAACCAAGACTAGGTACATATAGTTCTATGCCATTGATCTGTGGTCTCAGAATCATTTTTTTGTTGATGTTGCCAGATCCTTGCACAAAATGGTGGATGTGACATTTGAGTCACGTGACCTTAGCAGAAACTGTTTGTCCGCTACTTTACAATATGACATTCCTGTCTAGGAACTTCATAGCCTTTGGCCTGGCACATGTAAACCGTCTCTGTAATTGGGGCATTGAGGTATGTACCATTGATATCGGTCTGTTCAAGCTCCCAGTCATTCCTGACTGCTATAGTGGTGATGATGGATGGCGGAAAGTTTGGTGGTGGGAGAGAAGGTTTCGTTATAGTCTATGCCTTCCATCTAGGAAAAACCTTGCGCGACGAGCCTAGTCTTGTGGGCTACAACATTACTGTTTGCATTGTGTTTGTAGCAAAAGACGAGCCTGCTGTCAATGATGTTGGCACCATCTGGGGGTTCTACGAGGTCCCACGTGTGTAGCATTGTGTGCTGGTCCAGCTCCCACTTGATAGATGCATCCCATGCTGGCCAGTCCTTGCGTGAATGCATGTCATCCAGGGTAACTGGTCGACTCCCATGCTCTGGGCAGCTACCACCATCGCACATTCTAAAGAGCAGTGTGTCGGCCATTTGTCATCTATGCTGACCTCCTCTACCTCCTCCAGAACCGCTAAGGCCATGTTCCTGGTGGGGGCAGGCAGCCCCTTAGGATATATGGGGGTGTTTTCACAACTGTTACTGCTGCCTGTGCCATCTGCGATCCTGTGTACATATGTGGATGGTTTCTGTATACAGTGACCCCTGCTGAGTGGATCTTCGTCCGTGTCCTTGAATCCTTTGAGTGGGTTGATCCTCATATGATCTGTGGGTGGATCAGGTGGTAGTAGTGGTGGTCCTTGACCGTGAGGAGCACCACCGATGCCCTTACTGCCATGGGTGATGGACCCCCCCTCGGTTAGTGTATCGGTGGGTGTGACCAAGACCAGAGCATCAAACGTCATGTTGCATTTGATGGTGACACGAAGTTTTCTGGGCTAGTAAATCCTATGGCCCTTACTCTCATTGCTGTACCCTATCCATCTCCCCTCATCTGCCTTGGAGTCCAACTTCCCTGTGTTTTCTTTCAGCACAAACACCCTTGTGCCCCACTTAGGTAAGTCTGTAAGATCCAGCTTGACGCAATGCATAACCTCATATGGTGTTTTTCCATCCAGTGCATGCGTGGATGTCCAGTTCTTCAACCAGACAGCATGTTGCACCAACTCCATCTAGAGGAATTTTAGCAGACCAACTGCCAGGTGCATTGTGCGTGCATGTTCCAGTAGCATGCGATTGAGTCTCTCTGACACCCCATTCTCTTCAGGCATGTCATGTACGGTCAGGCTTCTGACCATTCCCTTGGACTTTAGGTGAGCATTGAATTCTTCAGAGAGATATTCACCACCATGATCTGTTTGCAGGTGCTTTACCTTTGTGTTGTGTTGGGTCTCCACCCATGCCTCGTACTGTCTATAGCAGCAGAGGGTCTCTCTTTTCTTCACAATGGGTACCAGGTACGTCCATCTGCAGTGATAATTGGTGAAGGTGATAAAATAATCTTTGCCGTCGTAGCTTTGGGGGTTTTCAGGGCCTCACACGTCTGAATGGACCTTTTTACTAATTTTCACGGCCTGCAGTCCCTCTTGCATTTGTGGGACCAGCTTCCTTGTAGGTTTTGCTTGCGTGCAGGCCATGCAAAAACCTGGTTGACTAGTTGTATCCAGCTCAAGTCCCGTTATGATACTGTCTTGAATGAGTTTCCAGGCGACTTGCGGGGATATGTGCCCTATCCAGCGGTGCAGCTCATCTATAGTGAGTGCTTTTCAGGCCATACTTGTTGCCGCTGCTGTGGATTGATGTTCCACTTTGTACAGTCCATTCGAGAGCGGGACCTGCCCAAGCAGCATCCCTCGCTTATCATGAATCATGCACTTCTGGTCCTTTAATAGGACCGAGTACCCTGCAGCATCGCAGCACATCAACAAAATTAATGTGAATGCAAGATCAGGGCAATACAACATGTCTTTTAATGTAATGTGCATTGTGGTTTTTCCGTTCAGGATTCCGATCTTCATGCTGCCTATACCGACAGCTTTAAACACTGTTTTGTCCATAGCATTGATTGTGCATGGCGCAATCTCCTTGAAGGTGAGGAATTGGTCCCTGTCTGGTGACATATGCCCTGACACACTCGAGTCATAGACGTCGACTTCCCATCCCATCAATTCACTCATTCCCAGTGCAAGCATGGTCACAGCAAACATCATCATGAAGGCAAAATCCTCACCTTCTGCTACTGCATTTGCTAAACTGCCTCCCTTCGAGTCTTTGTCTTTTTTATCTTTCTTCTTTGTTTTAGAGTGGCAGTCTACTCTCTTATGTCCCTTTTTCCCACAATTCCAACACTCAATGTCAGTCTTCATGGTATTGGAGGTGCCCTTGCATGCTTGTGACTTTCCACACCCTTTTGCTGCAGTGAGAGCATTCTCACTCGCTTTCAGTTGGTGTTCCTCGATGGTGAGTCATTCAAACTTGTTGATTAGCATACTGACCACCTGATCCGGCTCCAACTTTGCCTTCACGTGTGCTGCTGACATTATAATCATGTTAATCAGTGGGCAGTATAATTTAGGGAGCAACCCAAGGATGACGGTAACTAGGTCATCATTGGTGAGTCCACCGTTCATCCCAGCGAGTTGCTCTTGCATCCTCATAATTGCCTCCAGGTGCATACGGATGTTCGACTCATCCTCACACTTCATTTCATATATCCGGCACCGCATATCTACTTTAACAGTGAGTGCTCTGGTTTTGTGTTTTGAGCACACAGTGTCCCATACATCCTTGGCTGTAGGGAGGCTGCGGATCTCAATGAGGAGGCTGTCCAGGACTGTGGTAAATATCTGGGCCATGATCATGGCCTCCCACTGATTGTAATCATCCCAGCACCTTTCTAGGTCATCCAGGTCCTCTTCCTCCTTCACTGTTAGCCTATGGCCCCTGGGATAGGTGGGATTGGGGGGGGGGGATTCTGGTGGTTCTGTCCAGGTGACATTTGGCACCATGAGTCACAGACAGGGTGGCTAACATTTGGCTTTTCTAGGTGACCCAGTTTGTACCGTCCCTGGCCAGCTTCAGGACGACAAATGACTTAGAGGTGGGGGTTGACATAGTGGGCTCTGCGGGGCCCATAACCTGTAGCAGTTATGCACAGTAGCTAGATACAAAGAGGCTCAGTGAACGGGCAGTTCACTGATGTCTATTGTTACTATACCTAGATACAAAGAGGCTGCAATATAATTAGTGCCTATGTATCTAGGTGTACAAAAGGAATACGCACCTCAGTGAACAGGCAGTTCACTGAGGGGCTGCTTCCTAGTCGTTCAACATATATACGGTCCCGGTTGAACATGACCAGGACCTCCATACCTTACTGCGTTCGGTGCTTACACATCTCAGTTCCAACAGGGCTTTGGCTTGGCTTTGGCTAGGCTCTGCTGGGGTTTTGGCTGGGTTCTGCTGGGCCAGCTGGCTGCTTTCGCCCGGAGGGCGGGGGGTGGCTCGTTTTCTCATAATTTTCGGGTAAGGTAGCAGACAAACGGTTTCCGCTAAGGTCATGTGATGTGACAGTCATGGTCACAAATGCAAAAAATTTTGTTGTCGCAAAAAAAAATTGAAAAAAAAGTATTCTGCTATAGAGGATGGCAATTTTGTTTGGAAATAATAATTTAGCTACACTATATAATATCAGCCTTGTCCAACTCAGCTAGAATAGTATCTGGCAAGGTACGGTGACCTTGGTATTTCCGACTGGCCCAAGCTGCTTGACTACCTGTGAGGCCTTTCTGATATGCATCCATAAACCGTAATGATCTTGTGGAGAATCTGAAAGAAACAAGTGTCAATAACTAAATGAAACAGCATACAAATGCAATGGGAGTATAACAGATAAGTGGATAAGTGAGATAAGTGCATGACATACCTTCTCATTGAATCCAAAGGCACAGCATTCAGAGCAAGAATAACATTTCTTTCAAGATCAGCTTCTGATGATGATGCAGGAAACTCCCGGTATACCCTCTTAGCAAAGCCCCAGCATTGTTCAATGAAGCTGACCTCACAATGGAATTTTGGATAGAAAATCATCTGGTACCCATGTGATTCAACAAGCTCCTCAAGTTTGGATTTCTGCCCAACAAAATCTGGTTCATTGAATAGAATCTGACGGCAACAGCAGTTGGTTTGCCCAGGTACACACTTAAACTGTTGGCATTGTGCCAATAAGTGTGTGGGATCTGGCAAATGTGCTCCATGATCAATACGTTCTTGGATAATTATGCACATGCTTTTGAACAAACTAGCCTGTGGATGGCCAATTGGAAAATACAATGATTGTGTTGTGACGAAATAATATTGAGTGGCATTGTACAAATTTCCTACACTAAAACTGTAATATCTCCCCCAATCACTCCCAGATCAAGGTGCAACTTTGCACGAAGTTCTATACACCATGAAGAACCTATACGAATATTTACAGGATTTTAGGAAGAGATTTTGTGTAACTCTATGTACCCGGCCCCATACCTAGCTAGCCCCATGGTCCGGAACAGCAGATATTGAATGAGATACAGAAGGGGAAGAAGGGAAACGAATAGGAGGACATACAGGGGATATAGGAGAAGGGACTCACATGCAGAGGAACGAGAAATAGTGAAACCGGGGCGTATATATGCAGCCACCAAGGACAGCTGACAGAAAGACAGGAGGGGAGGACATGGGACATGGCTCAGGAAGGAGATATTTGTTGCACACAAGAAGGGAACAAAGGGAGAAGCATTTCTATTCAATTGGCACCACTGACAGGTGTCATTTCTCTATGAAGATCATATCGGGACAACCCACAATGGGCCAACCCTGCATATGTTCCACAAGATTGATTAGTTACGGATCATACTTTTATCAGACAGTTTACATGTATAAAATAAACTGTAGTTACAAGTAGTTAACAACCGATAGAAGAGATATTTTCCCCATACCACTAGCCACTAGGCTACACTCAAATATATTCACTCGCACTGAACCGAAGGTTAAGTGCCGAGTGCTCACCTACATCTATAGGACTAAAACAACAGTTACTTGTCGTACAGTCAGGCCAGGCTGCAGCTGGGTTCCCCACATCGTATACTATTATATTATACAACTAAATATTAAGTTTCTCTTGTGGGAGAACCAGAAATTGCCAAAGCAGCACTTTGGCACCCAGACCGGTTCCCCAGAATGGCACCTAAGTGGAGGTGAAACCTGGGACTTAGTCTAGGGTCACCAATAGCACAGGAGTTTCTCTATCAATAAATATAGATAAAATCACAATAAATCCAGGCAATCATTATCCTATTTGTAGTATCGACTCTCCGATATTCTAGCGTGGGAAATCCCATAGAAACCTAGTTTACCACTCCAAACAACAGATTGTGGGGTGTCATCAAGAAATCGCCCATCCTGCATTGGGACTTTGTGCACTGTGCCATTGGGACCTTTGACACTGTACAGGAAGTTGGAGGCTGCATCCTTAGGAGGTTTGACAGGCATGTGCTTGGCTGAAAGTGCATTTGGGCGACGTGCTGTGTGAGTTTTGGCATTATCATAAAAAAACACATGTGTGTCGTCATGGTAATCCTTATCAAGAATGTCCATAGCTTGATTTGCCTGTTTAAGGATTGCATCATTGGTGAAGTAACCATCGCAATTCTTTCCTGCTTTGAACATAACCCTAGTCCTGTCATTGCTGAAAATCATTCATAAGCATGTGGTTTTCTTTGCAATATTGCTTGCAACTGACTCACCCATTTTTGGCTTGCAACCAGCCATAGTCTGGTGACACAAAATCTGCGACCATTTGTAATGGCCCTTCACCTTTTGCATATGGTTTTGCACTCTCACTTGAGTGAACCAAGCATAAAACATGACGATCATGTGCGTAAAAGGTTGATTCATCATGCACCCAGGTTACAACAGGCTTATCCAGGCCTTTGGCTGCCTTCCAACTGGTTTCAAGTGTGTCATCCTTGGTCCATTGGCACATATGGGGTCGGATGGAGGCCACAAATGGGAGAAAGATATTTTATCGGTAAGCAACAACATCTTCACGCTCATGGCCATCCTTATATTGACCTTTTGGCTCTTTCTTCCAACGGTAATTCATTTTGGCCATCCACCTGCGTGCTGTTCATTCAGAAATCGACTTTTTCAAGTTAAGCCTCTCTGTCAAGCGTCGGATACTGAAGGACTTCGGTACTGCTGAGGGGTGTTGTCGAAAGGTCGGGCGGACTATGGCCAAGTCCTGCA